>CM035443.1:50080335-50090335 GCA_020310875.1 Ceratopteris richardii
TGTAAACAAATCTGCACATTGAGAATGAGTAGAAACATAACTTAATTCAATCTCTTTGCTAATCAATTTTTCCCTCACATAGTGGTAATGAACCTCTATGTGTTTTGTCCTAGCATGATAAACAGGATTAGCTGCAAGGTGTAAAGAACTTGTGTTGTCACCAAATATGGTTGGTGACCTTGTGAATAGTCCTAGCTCTGAATATAGTAGCTTCAACCAAATTGCTTCTTGAGTAGCAATTGCCAAACCTCTGTACTCTGCCTCAGTAGATGATAAGGCTACTGTAGGCTGTTTCTTGGATGACCAAGAAATGGCTTTATCACCTGCAAAACAAATATACCCTGAGGTGCTTCTCCTGTCATCCTTACAACCTGCCCAATCTGCATCTGAGTAAACTTTAAGGTCAATGTCTGATGTATATGGATAATACAAACCATGGTTCAGAGTTCCCTTGAGATATTTAATGATTCTTTTAGCTGCCTCAAGATGAGGTGCCCTAGGTCTGTGCATGTATTGGCTAAGTACACTAACACCATAAGATATATCAAGTCTTGTCAAGGTAGCATAATTGAGACTTCCTACCATGCTTTGGTAACTTGTAATGTCCTTGATTTCTTCTCCTTCATGTGCACTAAGCTTGTGATTGACTACCATTGGAATACTTGATACTTTAGCTTCCTGCAAACCAAATTTGTTGACCATGTCCTGTATATACTTCCTTTGGGTAATATATATACCTGTATCTGTATAAATTAACTCAAGTCCTAAGAAATATTTTAATAATCCAAGATCATTGATCTTGAATTCCTTCATCATTTGTGCCTTGATATGTCTGATTCCTTGAACATCATTCCCTGTAACAATGATGTCATCAACATAGACACACAAATAGATTACCTCAGAATTTGTCTTTTTGATGAACAAAGATGTATCTGCTTTACTCATTGCAAATCCTTGATCTTGTAGGTAGGTGGTCAATCTGTAATTCCATGCTCTAGGTGCCTGCTTCAAACCATATAGAGCTTTCTTCAATTTGCAAACATGATTTACCTTAATTGGGTCTTCATATCCAGGTGGTTGTGACATGTAGACTTCCTCTGAAATCCATCCATTCAGAAATGCATTCTTCACATCCAATTGGTACATGTTCCAATTCTTGGATGCAGCTACACTCACTATAACTCTGATAGTTGGCATCTTGGCCACAGGAGAAAATGTTTCTTCATAATCTATGCCTTGGGTTTGTGCAAAACCCTTGGCTACCAACCTGGCTTTGTACCTATTTATGGTTCCATCTGAGTTCCTCTTTACCTTGTAGATCCATCTGGATCCTATCACCTTCATAGATTCTTTCTTGGGTACTAAGTCCCAAGTATCACTCTCCTCAAGAGCTTCCATCTCTTCATTCATTGCTTCCTTCCATTCTGGTTTCTTGATTGCTTCCTCATAGGTACCTGGTTCTTCACTCAAGAGATCCTTTGCAAGATATACTGAATGCTTTGTAACAAGAGAAGTATCATAACCATACCTAATTGGCTTCTTGCTTTCTCTTTGAGACCTCCTCATAGCCTGAGTTGAAGATTCTGGAATATCCTTCATCTTTAGCTTTCCTTTTGATTTCCAAGCTTTGAACTCCTCAAGATTGATGGAGTCTTCATCATCTGATTCTGAATCATCTTCTTTGATTGATTCCTGCTTGATTAGCTTTGGAAAGTCTTCATCTATATCATATGGTAGACTTACCTTCCTGCACTCATGTTCATACCATGAATCATTCTCATCAAAGATGACATCTCTGCTTACCTTGAAGCCTTTGTTTGTGGGGTTGTAGAATCTGTACCCTTTTTGGTTCAAATCATAACCAATAAAGATACACTTTTCAGCTTTAGGGTCTAATTTCCCTCTTACCTGTGAGGGTATATGCACATATGCTATGCAACCAAAAATTTTACAATGATCCAGAGATGGTCTCTTACCATGCCAAGCCTCATAGGGTGTCATACCATTGAGTGTTTTGGATGGCAATCTGTTTATGAGATAGGTTGCAGTAGAAACTCCTTCTGCCCATAAATAATTTGGTAGCTTCTTCTCATTGAGCATAGCCCTAGCTGTTTCCACAATAAGTCTATTTCTTCTTTCTGCCACACCATTTTGTTCAGGTGAGTATCTGGTTGTAATCTCCCTTTTGATGCCTCTTTCCTGCAAAAATTCTTCAAAGTCATTGGAGAAATACTCTCCTCCACCATCTGACCTTAACTTCTTTAGTCTTCTGCCTGTCTGGTTTTCAACAAGTGCAAGATACTTTTTGAAACAATTAAATACTTCATCTTTACCCTTCATAAAGTACAAAATTGTCCACCTGCTATAGTCATCAATAAAAGATACATAGTACCTTGATCCTGATATTGAAGGGTCCTTGCTAGGTCCCCAAACATCTGTGTGTACCAAGTCTAGGTAGTCTTGGTGCATGAATCCTTTCTTTGAATAGGGCAACCTATGTGACTTACCAAATTGACATGCTTCACACTTATATATCATGTGTTGCTTGGATACATTAGGTATCCCAAGCACACATTGATCCCTGCATATTTGCTTGATGGTTCTCTCACCTATGTGTCCAAGTCTTTTGTGCCAAATCTCTAATTCTGATAAGGTTTGATCCTTGTAGTTGAACAAAGCAATATTTTTTGTATCTTCAAGCTCAAAGGTAAATAACCTACCTGATTTTTCTCCCTTTGCTATCCTCTTGAAACTATTCTTTGGGTCCTCCACATAAACTCCATG
Organism: Ceratopteris richardii; assembly: GCA_020310875.1. Classification (NCBI taxonomy): domain Eukaryota; kingdom Viridiplantae; phylum Streptophyta; class Polypodiopsida; order Polypodiales; family Pteridaceae; genus Ceratopteris; species Ceratopteris richardii. Next base: position 50,083,120 of record CM035443.1, read on the forward strand.
TTGTGTGAATCTGACCTGCAATCCCTTCTCTACAATCTGACCAACACTCATAAGATTTTTGGTGATTGTAGGTACATAGAGTACTCTACTCAGAAGATTCTGTTTTCCATCACATGTCTTCACATTACCAACTTTTATAACAGAGTGTTTAGTGTCATCACCTGTTTGTACCTGATGCTTTCCTTTAGGTTCTTCCAAATCAGAGAGCAATGCAACATTTCCAGCTACATGGTTAGAGCAACCTGAATCAATATAAAATAAGTTGTCATCTTTTGTACCTTCCTTGGAGGTCATGTTCATAATCAGTAAAGAGTCATCTTGCTCCTCTGTATAATTGTTGTAATCCCTTCTATTTTTGTATCCACCATTGTTGTTGTGATTGTAGTTGTTGTTGTATTGGTTGTTGTATCCATTGTAGCCTTGATGATGTTGATTGAATCTGCCTCTTCCTTGAGAGTAGCCTCCTCTTTGGTAACCTCTTCCTCTTTGGTTCTTGTAGTTCTTGTAGCACTCATCTGTAGTATGGTTAGACAAACCACATATATTGCAAGGTGATGAGTTGTAGGGTCTCCCCCTACCTGACTTACCTCCTCTGCCTCTTCCTCTTGAAGATCTACCTCTTCCTGCAAAGTTTGCTTGAGAGGTGGATCCTTCTTCATCAAGCTTTTTACCTTTACCCTTATCCTTAGACTTCTTATCTGTATAAAGAGCAGAGGAATTGTTACCTTTTGATTCTCCTGATTTTGTAAACTTGGCTTCATGTGTGAAGAGTTGGCCCATAAGAGTTGTAAGATCAGGGGTATGCATATCCATGTATAAGTCCATTGCAGTGGTGAAACTCTCCCACTTGTCATCTGCCTTGAGTCCATTTGTCACTTGCCTGACTATTTGCTCCTCTTCAATTTCTTCTCCAATGCTTGCTAGTTGGTCTGCCACATCTTTGATCTTTGTCACATACTCTGAGACTGATTGCTTGGGCTGCTTCCTCATGGTGGTAAACTCTATCCAGAGTTGATTCTTCCTAGCCCTTGTGTTGGAAGAGAAATAATTGGACAAGGTTTCCCAAGTCTCTTGGGAAGTCTTACAATTCCTTATATGTGGTAAAAGGAAATCAGAGATAGAGTTTAGAAGGTATGACCTTGCCAAGGCATCTTTTGCACACCATTGATTTAGTCTCTCTTGCTCATCCTTGGTGGGTAGACCTCTAGCTTTGAATGTAGGTAGCTCTTCATCTCCTGATATGAATCCAAACAGGCTTCTTCCTTGTAGATAGGTCTTCATTCTCAGAGACCATGCTTGGTAATTATTCCTGTCCAATTTGTCAATAAAAGAAGGGAAACCATCACCCATGATTACCTTATTTGTTTTGCTCTGATACCACTGTGAGAGGTGATGGTAGAAGACACTCAGAAGATGGAGTTGGAGCTGCTAAACCTGCTTGACTCCAGCCACCTTTTGCTTCAGATATGTATTGTAGACTTGCTTAGGTCCCAAATGATGCAAAGAAATCACATATGTACTTTGCAAACTCTTTGAGTAATGATCAAATCAAAACAGATGGTTGAGACTTCAAAAATCTGAGAAAACTTGCTAAATTTGTCTTGACACCTGCTCAGTCTAATGCTCAGTGTGTCCAGCACACTTACAATTGGATAAATTCCTTTTGAGGGAATTAAATTAACTTAACAAGCTATTGATTGCAAGTTAAATCACTTCAATTGACAAACTATGCTTTGAGAATTATCTTTAGCAAAACAATAGATGATCCCGACTTTTTAGGAGCTACACACAGAAATACCAGTGACTACTTCGATCGTCTTTTCTCGTAATTGGCTGAATGAAAATCCTTCAAACTTTGTAGTGTTGTAGAGGACTTTGAGCTGATTCCAACAAGCTTTGAATCATTGAATTTGGTTCAGTAAATCTTGAGATATGCCTCTCTGAAGTTGCCTGACTTGGAGAAGATGATACAGAGAAAAAACCAGAGATATAAACTGTATATGTTCTATTGATATGAATGATTTTACAATCTCATTAGCTTGATAAGCAAGGCTAATTGAGATGATAAGGTGTTGGCTATGACTTAGCTCAAACACACATAGAGTTACAAGAAGTTTATGCCTCGGGAGTTGTGTCAAAAAAGTGGTGGACTTAGAAGAAGACCCGCGAGGTTTTTTCCTTTGTTTTGTAGAAGGTTGATTGATGATTGGTTGTCACTTTTCCTATAATCATGTACCTAAGAGGTTATTGATTGAGATATTCCCTCAATCATTCACCTCCTCTACATATGGGGAGATATTCTCTCCACCTCTCAATCAACTCAACCAATTTTTTTCACGACTTTTACAACATAAATCATGCCAAGTCATTTTGACTTTTACAATGAGTGAAGAGTTAAAAAACTCATAGACTTTGGTTACTATGGTTCTTTCTTCAATTGAAATAAATCCAAGTTGAAACTCCATGTTCCAAGCTTTATGTAAGATCATCCTTCAAGGGTCCAAATCAAGTGTTGAGGCTTGATATGCACCAACAGGATGCACTCAAGAAATGAGTTGGTGCTGCTATACCTGCTTCACAGCAGCCCTCCTTTGATTCTAGAAATGCTTAGTACACACCTTGAGCTTTCAAATGATACCAAGAAAGCATATATGTGCTTTGCAAATTATTTGTGTAATGACCAAATCAAAACAGACAACTTTGCACTTCACAAATTCTAGAAAACTTGCTATTTCTGTAATGATACCTTCTCAGTGTTGTACTCAGTGTGACCAGCACACTTGCAATTGAAACAATTCCTTTTGGGAGTATTAAAGTACCTTAATAAGCTACCATTTGCAAGTGGAATGAGAAGAAATGATAAACCACATCCAGAGAAATTGATTTAGCAAAATTATGATTACCCCCGACTTTTTAGGAGAGTTGTAGAGATAGACTGGAGGTGACCTCGAAGCCGATTTCTCGAAAATGGCTGAATGAAATCTTCTGAAATTTTGTATGCTTGTAGATGACCTTGAGCTGGTTCCAAGGAGCTATTAACCTCTTGATTTGGTTCAGTGAGCACTGAGAAATGCTCCTTGGAAGTTGACAGACTTGAAGTAGAAAACACAGAGAACCAGATATGATGAATGTGTATATATCTATTGATTGATATGATTATACAAGCTCATTAGCATGACAAGCATAGCTAATTGAGGTATGGTAGTGTAGGCTATGATGTAGCACTAACACATACACATTTACAAGTGAAATAAGCCTCGGGAGTTGAGCTAAAGTGAGTGACACACCCGCGAGTTTTTTCTCTCCACTTTTATATGAGTGATCATTTGAATTTGAAATTCAAATGTAGGCTCCCTAGAATCTCTCCTCTAAAAGTAGGGAGATATTCTCTCCATTAACTCAACTAAGAATCCACGACTAATTAAGTTGGTGAGTGATTTCATGAGATACCAAGTCATATAGACTTTTACAAAGGGGTAAAGAGGTAAGAACTTATAAGCATATGTTCATATGAACCTTGCTTCAAGTGAAACCTTGATAAAGCTTTGTCCAAGCTAGTCTTCCATGATTCTAAGCCAATGTGTGAAGGCTTGATATGCACCAACAGCTCCCCCTCAAGCCAAACACTTTGGCTTAAGTCTTCATCTTTAGTCTTCAATCACATCCTGCAATCCAATCATTGATTTGAACCTGCATAGTTTGTTTCCATCCAATGCTTTAGTGAGTAAATCTGCACATTGCATATTAGTAGACACATATGTCAATTGAATGTCTTTACTAAGCAACTTCTCTCTCACATAGTGGTAATGAACCTCTATGTGTTTGGTTCTGGCATGATATATTGGATTAGCTGCAAGGTGAAGAGAGCTAGTGTTATCTCCAAATATGATTGGTGGCCTTGTATATAGGCCTAATTCTATATATAGAAGCTTCAACCAGATAGCTTCTTGGGTGGCATTGGCAAGCCCTCTATACTCTGCTTCAGTGGATGACAATGCCACTGTAGGTTGTTTCTTGGCTGACCAAGAAATGGGCTTATCTCCTGCAGAACAAATGTAACCTGATGTGCTCCTTCTATCATCCTTGCATCCTGCCCAATCTGCATCTGAATACACTTTAATGTCAATATCTGATGTATAAGGAAAGTACAAACCATGACTTTGAGTTCCCTTCAAGTACTTCAAGGTCTTCTTTGCTGCCTCTAGGTGAGGTATCCTTGGTTTGTGCATGAATTGACTAAGCACACTAACTCCATATGCTATGTCAATTCTTGTCAAGGTAGCATAGTTCAAACTACCTACCATGCTTTGATATCCTGTGATGTCTTGGACTTCTTCTCCTTCATGAGCACTTAGCTTTAGGTTGACCTCCATTGGAGTAGTAGATACTTTAGCATCCTGCAAGCCAAACTTCTTGACCATATCCTGTACATACTTCTTTTGAGTGATATATATACCTGAGTTGGTGTAGACTAACTCAAGACCTAGGAAGTATTTCAATAATCCAAGATCACTAATCTTGAATTCTTTCATCATCTGTCCTTTGATGTGTCTAATACCATTGACATCATTGCCTGTAATGATGATGTCATCAACATAAACACACAAGTAGATTACCTCTGTACTACTTCTCTTTATGAATAGAGAAGTGTCTGCTTTACTCATCACAAATCCTTGGTCTTGGAGGTAGGTTGTCAACCTGTAATTCCATGCTCTAGGTGCCTGCTTCAAACCATATAGAGCCTTCTTCAATTTACAAACATAGTTTACCTTCTTGGGATCTTCATAGCCAGGTGGTTGTGACATGTAGACTTCTTCAGATATCCATCCATTCAAGAAAGCATTCTTGACATCTAATTGGTACATGTTCCAATTTTTGGATGCAGCTACACTCACCAATATTCTGATAGTTGGCATCTTAGCCACAGGAGAAAATGTCTCCTCATAATCAATGCCTTGGGTTTGTGCAAAACCCTTGGCTACCAACCTAGCTTTGTACCTGTTTATTGTTCCATCTGAATTCTTCTTTAGCTTGTAGATCCATCTGGATCCTATCACCTTCATAGAGTCTTTCTTGGGTACCAAGTCCCAAGTATCACTCTCCTTGAGAGCTTCCATTTCTTCATCCATAGCTTCTTTCCACTCTGGTTTGGTGATTGCTTCTTCAAAGGTACCTGGTTCTTCATTCAACAAATCCTTTGCAAGATATACAGAATGTTTAGTTACAAGTGATGTGTCATACCCAAATCTGATTGGTCTTTTGCTTTCTCTCTGAGATCTTCTAATTGCTTGAGTTGAGGATTCTGGTATATCCTCTAGCTTTTTCATCTTCATCTTTCCTTTGGACTTCCAAGCCTTGAATTCTTCAAGGTTAATTGTATCATCATCATCTGAGCTTGATTCATCTTTCTGGATTGGTTCCTCCTTGGTGAGCTTTGGGAAATCTTCTTCCATATCATAGGGTAGACTAACCTTCCTGCATTCATTCTCATACCATGAGTCATTCTCATCAAAGATGACATCTCTGCTTACCTTGAAGCCTTTGTTTGTTGGGTTGTAGAATCTGTATCCCTTTTGGTTCAAATCATAACCAATGAAGATACACTTTTCAGCTTTAGGATCTAGCTTTCCCCTTACCTGTGAGGGAATATGCACATAGGCTACACAACCAAAAATTTTGCAATGATCCAGAGATGGTCTCTTACCATGCCAAGCTTCATATGGTGTCATGCCATCAAGTGATTTGGATGGCAACCTGTTAATAAGATAGGTGGCAGTGGATACACTCTCTGCCCAAAGATAATTTGGCAATTTCTTTTCATTAAGCATAGACCTAGCTGTTTCTACAATGAGTCTATTCCTTCTTTCAGCTACCCCATTTTGTTCAGGTGAGTACCTTGTAGTAATCTCCCTTTTGATGCCTCTTTCCTGCAAGAAATCTTCAAACTCATTGGAGAAGTACTCTCCTCCACCATCTAACCTTAGCTTCTTCAAGCTTCTTCCTGTTTGATTTTCAACAAGTGCAAGATACCTCTTGAAACAATTAAACACTTCATCTTTATGCTTCATAAAGTATAATATGGTCCATCTGCTATAATCATCAATGAAGGACACATAATACCTTGAACCTGAAATGGAAGGGTCCTTGCTAGGTCCCCAAACATCTGTGTGTACCAAGTCTAGGTAGTCTTCATGCATGAAACCTTTCCTTGAATAGGGCAACCTGTGAGACTTACCAAACTGACATGCTCCACACTTGTAAATCATGTGTTGCTTGGACACATTAGGTATCCCAAGCACACATTGATCCCTGCACATTTGCTTTAGAGTTCTTTCACCTATGTGGCCTAATCTCTTGTGCCATATCTCTAACTCTGAAAGTGTTTGATCCTTGTAATTATACAAAGCAATGTTCTTGGTGTCTTCTAGCTCAAAAGTAAACAATCTACCTGATTTCTCCCCTTTGGCTATCCTTCTCAATCCATGTCTTGGGTCCACTACATATGCTCCATGTTGTGTGAATCTGACCTGCAAACCTTTCTCCACAATCTGACCAATACTCATTAGATTCTTGGTGATGGTTGGTACATAGAGTACCCTGCTCAATAGGTTCTGGTTACCATCACATGTCTTCACATTTCCAATCTTTACAACAGAATGTTTAGTATCATCACCTGTTTGTACCTGATGTTTGCCCTTGGGTTCTTCCAAATCAGAAAGTAGTGCCACATTGCCAGCTACATGGTTAGAACATCCTGAGTCAATATAGAATAAATGATCATCATTTGTACCTGCCTTGGAGGTCATATTCATGATCAATAGGGAGTCATCTTGCTCCTCTGTGTAATTGTTGTAATCCCTTCTATTTCTGAATCCACCTTGGTAATTTCCATTGTGGTTGTTGTTGTAATTGTTGTTGTATTGATTGTTGTATCCATTGTAGCCTTGATGTTGGTTGAATCTGCCTCTCCCTTGAGAGTATCCACCTCTTGAGTAGCCTCTTCCTCTCTGATTCTTGTAGTTCTTGTAGCATTCATCTGTGGTATGATTGGACAAACCACAAATGTTGCATGGTGATGAGTTGTAGGGTCTCCCCCTACCTGACTTACCTCCTCTACCTCTTCCTGTAGATGATTTACCTCTTCCTGCATAATTAGCTTGGGAGGTAGAGCCTTCTTCATCCTGTTTCTTCCCTTTACCTTTATCCTTAACTTTCT
>CM035443.1:50125113-50130113 GCA_020310875.1 Ceratopteris richardii
CTATGATTTCTCAAAGTTTGGAGTGGCAGTGAGGTAACGGTGACCATAGAGGTGTTCTAGTGTCAAATTAATTCATTTCTTGTGGTGTTTCATACATCAAAAAGTGGTATCAGAGCAGAAAGATTCTCAAGAGCAGAAGACGACAAAGGTACGAGAAGTTTTGTAAAGTTTTCCATTAAAGTTTGAAAGGTGAAGCATTTGAAGACACAAGGCATCAAAAGGTTACTTCAAAAGTATCGTCATACACAAAGAACTTCAAAATGTATTATCCTTTATCCTTTAAGCTCACAGGTTGTAGCAGAAGGAAAGAACTATGGCAGATCATATCTCCATTGAAAAACTGGACAGAGATAATTACCCCGCATGGGAAATGAGAATGGAAGCCTTACTTATGAGTAAGGATCTCATGATATATGTAACGGGTGAAGAAGAGAAGCCAGTATTTGAAGATGAAAGCCGACCAAAGAAAGAGGAACTTGATGCTTTAAAGCATTGGCAGAAGAAGGATGCAAGTGCAAAAGCATACATCTACAATACAATCTCAGATCATTTGCTACCACACATCAGAGGATTGGAATCATCTGAAGATATATGGAATGCATTGGAGTATCATTTCCAAAGTACTACTAAAGCACGGAAAGCAAGTCTATGGTCAGAGTTTACAACATTCAAGAAGAAGCCAAGTCAAACCATTAGTGACTATGTCACTAAGATGAAGGATCTTGTAGATAGTCTTGGATCCATAGATGAAGATGTTGAAGATCACAGATTGATTGCTCAACTACTTGCAGGTTTGAGAGGGGATGAAAGGTGGAAACCTTTTGTCTTATCAACAGAACTTTCATTAAATCATTATGTTCCAGATTTGAACCAATTGCTTGGTTTGATGCTCACATATGAGCAAGACTTGAAGGGAGATGGAGATAAAGGACAAAGTTCTACAATGTACATGAAGAACAAGAAGAAAGGAGATAAAGGTAAAGCAAAGGATGAAGAGGAGTTGAGTTCTCAAGTTTATTATGCAAGAGGTAAAGGCACTGGTAGAGGAAGAGCAAGAGGCTTTGGAAGAGGAAGAGGTAATCAAAATAACAACAAAAAGGCTTGCTGGATCTGTGGATTGAGTAATCATTTGGCTCATGACTGTTGGCACAACCAACAAGGATCAAACCAGAATCAAAACAATAATAGCAGAGGTCGAGGTGGAAGATATCAAAGTAATTTCCAAAGAGGTAGACAAAGTCAAAGAGGAGGCTATGGTAGAGGTGGAGGAAGAAGTTGGGGACAGAATCAATCCTACAACACCACCTACTACAACTATGCAATGACACACATAATGAAAGTCATACATCATTGATGATGAATTCAATCAGCACATTAGATAAAGAAGATCTAAAGGTATTTTACATTGACTCTGGATGTTCTAATTATTTTTCAGGAAACATAGAATTGATGTCAAAATTGGAAAAAGGCATTTCTAGTCACACAGTTCAAACAGGTGATAATACAAGACATAGTGTACATTCAATTGGAAAAGTGAAATGCAAGAGTGGAGCCGATTTGCTAACCAATGTTTTGTATGTTCCCACAATACCTAAAAACTTGATTAGTGTGGGACAGATAGTTGAAAAAGGTTTTCAAGTCAGGTTTACAAATGAAGGAGTATTTGTTGAAGATCCAGATAATGGATATAATCAGATTGTCTCTGGTAAGAAAGAACGTAGACTCTTTACTTTAAGAGTACAAGGGAACAATGGTCAAGCTTTGCTCACACATGGTGAAGGAGTGATTATAGAACTTGATCTCTGGCATAAGAGATTAGGTCACTTTAATGAAAGAGGAATTAAAGCTATGGTTGCTAATCAGTCTGTACTAGGATTACCAAATGTGCAAAGTCAACATATGGTTTATAAATGTGAAGCATGTCAAATGGGTAAAGCACACAGGTTACCATTTCAAAAGAAAGGATTCAAACACGATGGAGTACTTGAGCTCATTCATACAGATGTATGGGGACCAACAAAAGAAGGATCTATCAGTGGCTCAAGGTATTATGTTCTTTTCATTGATGATGCTACAAGATGGATAACATAATATGTTTTGAAGGAAAGATCAGAAGTGTTTGGAGCTTTCAAGCATTTTCATGCATATGCAGAGAGAGTCACATGTCAAAAGCTTAAGAGACTGAGGTATGATGGAGGGGGAGAATACTTCTCCCAAGAGTTCAATGATTATCTTTGGAATGCAGGTATTAAGAGAGAAATAACCTGCAGGTATACACCACAACAAAATGGTGTAGCAGAAAGAAGGAACAGGACTTTGGTTGAGTTTGCTAGAGCTATGCTAAAGGAGAAGAACTGTCCAAATTATCTTTGGGGTGAGGCTGTAAATACAGCTACATATCTTGTGAATAGATTACCATGTGCAGCTCTCAATGGAATGACTCCATATGAAGCTTGGTGGGGTAAGAAACCAACATTAGATCATTGTAGAGTGTTTGGATCAATTGCATATGCTTATGTGCCATCACAACTTAGACATAAACTTGAACCAAAGGCAGAAAAATATGTGTTCATTGGTTATGATGAAAAGCAGATGGGTTACAGGTTGTGGAATCCTCTAACAAAACAATTTCTTGTTTCTAGAGATGTTACATTTGATGAACAGAAAAGTTGGTATGCAGATCAAAGTCATACAGCTGAAGAATTTGAAGAAGAGGTAAGAAGATGTGAGAAAGGAAAATCAATTGTGCACGTAAATAGAGATGAAGACTATATGCAAGCAAGTACATCCACAAGTGGATTAACAAGAAGAAAAATGAAGAAGCTCCTATATTTGATGAAGAAGTGTATCCAGACACATATGAAGAATGTGAACCAAGAAGGTCAAGCAGGACAAGGAGACAACCAGAAAGGTATTCTTATGATACTTCTTACATAACTCAGAAGAACTATGCATATATGGTCAAAGATGATGAAGAACCTCAGAACTATGATGAAGCTAAAGGTAAGAAGCAATGGGAAGAAGCAATGAAGGAAGAGTTCAATTCACTGGAGGAGAACAAGACATGGGAACTTGTTCCTAAACCAAATGGTAAGAAAGTTATTGGAAATAAATGGGTTTATAAAGTGAAGAAGCTTGCAGATGGAAGTATAGCCAGATACAAAGCTAGATTGGTGGTGAAAGGCTATGCCCAGACCTATGGCATAGATTATGATGAGACATTCAGTCCTGTAGCTATGATGTCAACTATAAGGACAATCATTGCTATTGCAGCTTCAAAAGGATGGACCCTAAGTCAATTGGATATAAAGAATGCATTCTTGAATGGATACATATCAGATGAGGTATACATGGAACAACCTCAAGGGTTTATAGATTGCAGGTATCCAAATTTTGTTTGCAGGTTGAGAAGAGCATTGTATGGATTGAAGCAAGCTCCAAGAGCATGGAACTATAGACTGGTGAAGTATCTGAATGAACTTGGATATCAAAGTTCAAAAGCAGACCCAAGTCTACTTATCAGAAGAACAGAGGAAGGTACAATCTACATTTGTATTTATGTAGATGACATTATAATCACAAGTACTTCAGATGAAGGAATCAAGGAGGTAAAGAGATTACTTGAGAAAGAGTTTAAGATCAGTGACCTAGGAAAGTTATCATACTTTCTTGGAATGGAAGTTACTTATACAGATCATGGCATATATGTGTCACAAGAAAGGTATCTTCTGAACTTGTTGAAGAAGTTTGATATGGAAAATTGCAGAGAAGCTTCAACTCCACTTGAAGTTAATCACAAGCTCAGTAAATATGATGGTGCAGAATACAAAGATATGAGGAAGTATCAATCTCTTGTGGGTAGTTTGATTTATGCTACACTAACAAGACCTGATCTTAGTTATGCAGTGGGAGTTTTGTCACAATTCATGCATTGTCCAAAGGACCCACATTGGATTGTAGGTCAAAGAGTTCTCAGATATATCAAAGGAACTATAAAGGAAGGATTATATTATCCTTTTACATCAGATTTGAGATTGAGAGCCTACAGTGACTCAGACTGGGCAGGTAACCAAGATGACAGAAGATCAACTCATGGTTACATGATATACATTGGTGAAAAGCTTGTAAGTTGGTGTTCAAAGAAACAACATATAGTAGCATTATCATCAACTGAAGCAGAGTACAAAGGACTTGTGGAAGCAGCTAAGGAAGTCATATGGATGTAGACATGGTTCAAGAGCTTAGGCATTGATCAAGGTACACCTACAATACATGGAGATAATATGAGTTCACTTTATCTTGCAGCAAATCCAGTATTTCATGCAAGGACAAAGCACATAGAGATACAATATCATTTTCTCCGAGAAAAGGTAATGGAGAAGGAGATTGAAGTGGAGTACATTTCTACTAAAGATCAGATAGCAGACATAATGACAAAGAGCTTGGATGGTGTGAAGACCAGCAGATTCAAAAGCATGGCAGGAGTAAAAGAAAAGAAGATGATATGAAGAAACAGGGAATGTCAATTAGTGATTGAGGGGGAGCTGTTGGAGAAACAATCACTAATTGGACATATATTTGAAGGTCAAATCTTAGGAAGAAAACCCCATGCCTATGTGAAGGGACAAATTCACAAATGTATCATATTTGTAAAGTTAGTTCACTTTAGTTCTAGAAGTTTTTTAAAATCACGAGAATACGAAAATCTATATAAGTTAGTTTGTATCAACTAACGCGGCAAGAGAGAGAATAGAGAGAAAGAAGAAGAAGGAGTTCATTTTATACGAGTGAGTATAGTCAGGCTTCTCTGAGTGAGAAAGCATCTGTAAAACTTCTGAGTTTCCATAGCTATGAGAAAGAACTGAGTAAAGTTCTGTGTATATGAGTCTCTCTCCATCATCTCCATGCTTGCCTACTGTGTGATGAGTTCAAAAGTTCAAGTTTTCTTAGCAATTCGATGCCTGGCATCGAATCTTGCCTGATAAGTCATTGCTTTCATT
>CM035443.1:50137613-50152613 GCA_020310875.1 Ceratopteris richardii
GTGTGCATATGTGTGTGTATGTGTGTATGTGTGTGTATGTGTGTATGTGTGTATATGAGTGTGTATTTGTGTGTGTATGCATGTAAGTATGTATGTATGTATGCATATGCATATGCATATGCATATGTATGCATGTATGTGTATGTCTGTGCATGTCTCTCTATGTGTGTGTGTATGCATATATATGTGTGTATGTAACATTATGTGTGTATGTGTGTATATGAGTGTGTATTTGCGTGTGTATGTGTGTGTGTATATGTGTATGTGTATGTGTGTATGTGTGTATGCATATGTGTGTGTATGCATGTAAGTATGTATATATGTATGCATATGCATATGCATATGTATGCATGTATGTGTATGTGTGTGCATGTCTCTCTATGTGTGTCTGTATGCATATATGTGTGTGTATGTGTATATGTGTGTGTATGTGTGTATGTGTGTGTATGTGTGTGTGTATGTGTGTGTGTATGTATGTGTGTATGTGTGTGCATGTGCACTATGTATGCATATGTGTGTCTATGTATATATGTGTGTGTGCATGTATATGTGAGTGTGTATGTATGTATATGTGTGTGTATGCAACATTATGTGTGTATGTGTGTATATGTGTGTGTATTTGTGTATATGTGTGTGTATGCAACATTATGTGTGTGTGTGTGTGTCTATGTGTGTATATGTGTGTATATGTGTGTGTATGCATATGTATGTGAGTGTAAGTGTGTGTATGTGTGTGTCTGTATATGTGTATGTGTATGTGTGTGTCTATGTGTGTATATGTGTGTGTATGCATATGTATGTGTGTGTGTGTCTATGTGTGTATGTGTATGCATGTATGTATGCATATGTGTGTGTATGCTTTATGTATGCATATGTGTGTGTATGCATTATGTATGTGTATGTATGTATGTGTATGTATGCATGTGCATTATGTATGCATATGCATTATGTATGTGTATGTATGCATATGCATTATATATGTGTATGTATGCATGTGCATTGTGTATGCATATGTGTGTGTATGCATGTAAGTATGTATGTATGTATTGTTGGCAACAGTCAGGGAACCGAAGGAGCCACAAGACGAAGAGAGTCAGAGCGAAGGGACAGCACAGGCAGACATGGCAGTCAAAGAAGATCTGGCAAGTAGGTCAATAATTTTCTTCATGAAGAAGCAAGTATGAGCATTCACGCAAATCTAGCACTAAGGCAACCCTTTAATTTTTCAAAAACCCTTACACCAATTAAAAGTGATTCTCATCACTAAACACCATTGTAAATACCATTTCATATTTTTGTAGCTCCATTTTGTGCAAGCCAAGGAGTCCTTGAGCTTGAGGAGCTTTAGAAGTATCTACCTGCCAATTTTCGTATTTTTTAGATCTCGTTTGAGCCCTCAAATAAGCCCTGGAACCTAATTTTTAACTAGGCCGGACACTAGGTCTGAACAGGGCCAAAGCTAGTCAAAAACTATAAAAGGAGCTAGAGAGCTCATTTTTGGGGTAGATTGTAATTGAAACGAACTTGTAAGAGCTTTTTTAAAGTAATCTAAGAACTCCATTGATTCTCACTCTTTGTCTTGCCGTGTGTGCGAGTGTGTGTGTATGTGTGTGCATGTCTGTGTGCTTCTCACTCACGCACTTGTGCCGCCACATGCTCGAGGTCTTCATACCATCCTCACGTCTTCCCGGATTGACATTAAAGGAGGTGCTACTCATCACTGAGCTACACCAAATTTTGGTGCCGTTGCCGGGGATCGAGCTTTGAGGACGAGCGTGTGATGGTAAGACGTAGATTGGAGACGTTGGCGTTGTAGGTAATTTCTCCACTTTTCCCATTTTTCTCTTTCTTACCTCACCACCATCATCACCATCATCATCTTCCACCTCCATTTCCATCATCGCGAAAATTTCAGTTTTTTGATTATGTCACCATCTCCACCTCATTTCCCTCATTTCACTTGTGAGAGAGAGCGAGAGAGCGAAATTGTGTGTGCTGTTTTTGCATGTTTCTTGAGCTGTCTTGCAGGTACAGGTCACATCATCGTCCCCAGCACTCTGCGCAGGTACGGAATTCGAAGTAACTGTCTGTGTGTCGCCGAGCTCTGTCAATCGCGACCGACAGAAAAAATGCACAAATTGCCAAACAAAGTGCAAAACCATGATCTACAGGCCTAGAGCTTCCCAAAAATGTGCTTAGAATTTTGAAACTCCTCAGATTTCTGTCAATCGCGATCGACAAACCACGACGGACAGTCCTGTCAATCGCGATCGACACGTCAATCGCGACCGACAGCCCACGACAGCTTTGTCAATCGCGACCGACAGAGTCAACGACCGATTGACCACGACCGACGGACCATACGCATGACACGTGTCAATCGCGATCGAGCCATCAATCGCGATCGACTCATCAATCGCGACTGACAGCCCACGACGGCTCTGTCAATCGCGACCGACACAGTCAACGATTCTTTGACCACGACGGACAGACCCTCGCGACCGACCTGTCAATCGCGATCGACCCATCAATCGCAACTGACAGAGTCAACGACCCTTTGACCATGACTGATTGACTTTTCGTAACCCCTGTCAATCGCGACTGACCAGTCAATCGCGACTGACAGCCACGACGGACCTGTCAATCGTGATCGACACGTCGATCGCGACTGACCTGTCAATCGCGACCGACAGACTTTGCGAACACGTTAGAAGGGCAAATTAGGTCAAATTTTTAAGGCAAAAATAGTGGTCTAAATTTTGGCCAAGTGTGGGACAAACACAAGGGTGTAGTATTGCATTACGAGGGCATGACCCAAGTAACTCGAGAAATTCCTGTGTGCCTGTTAACCTAGTCTAATCCTGTTTTAGCCCAAAACCCTGAACTGGCATAACTTTCTCATACGAACTCCGTTTGCCGTGATTTTTGTTTTGTTGGAAAGCTCGCAGGGAGTACAACAAAAACATTGACTCGTTATGGTTAAATTAAGATCAGGAATATTAGATAGGGTATTTTGAAGTTGACCATACCCAGGGGGAACAAAGTTCAGGGGTCTCTAGAGTTGTGTCCAAAAAGTCATAGTGCAAATTGGTGAAGTGTTACCTGAATGAAAGTGATTGGTTCTGTCTTTTGAATTTAAGTCTTGAGCTAACGGTGGGCCTTTTACAGGTCCTTTGAGAGCAACGAAGGGTACGCAAGGCAAGAGTAAGTGCAGGCTTGGGAACACGCGTCCCGGGCACACCAGGGAAACAATACAAGGAAAGGAACTCAAGGTTGGAAAACCCGCAACACCCTCTGTCAATTCTTAGTTTAGGCTAAGTGCGGGTAGTGTTAGAAGTAATTCCAGGCAACGATAGGCACGAGATAAATCAAAGACTATCTAAGAAATCAAGTGCAAGTCAAGAGATAACCTGTGTGTGTGCGAACGACAACCTTAAAAGGAAAAAAACCTAACATGAAACGACCAAACTAAATTGCGAAATTAAACTCAAGTATTCCTAACGATGTGATATCAGACAAGAGTATAAACACAATAATCAACATAAAAAGAACCAAGTAACCGATACAAAAGGACTCAGAAACGTGGTTGTACCTGGGAAAAATTGGGTTAATCAGTTAGGCATATGAACCTTAGATCAGGACGGCATCTAGTAAGGGAGAGACAAAGCCTTAGGTCTTCAGAGGCTAGTGTCAACCACACTGCTAGGTCTTGGGCCCAGCAGTTGAGTCACCACTCATACTACCCAAGTTCTGAGACTGGTGAATCAGAGATGTCTCAAGGTATGGAGAGACCTACAGGTAGTTCAGGAGTGCCATACCTGTACAGGGTAGAAGGCCCTTACAAAACGCAATTGGAATACCTTAGGACCAACCGATTAGGTGCCAGCATCTATGAGGACGGCCTAGGAAGATCTGTGGTACAGATTAAGAATCCTGATCAATCCATTGGATTAGAGCACCCAGCAGTCAAGTTTGAAAATGGAGCATACTTGGATAAAGAAGGAACCATATATGTAGTCACCAGTCACCCAGATAGGACAGATGAATTTGGGAATGTAATCTCAGAAGCGGACTTAGGTGACTTGGAACAAGGAAACATGGGTGTAGAACCTAGAACCCCCCGAGGCAAATCTGTTCTCACTAGGATTATCACACCTAAGTGGGTTCCCCAAGACAACAAGAGCATAGATCTGCTTCTGAACCGAGAGACTGACGAAGCCTTTTGGAGGTATAAATCTGATCGGCCAATGGATATAGGAACTATCATGATCTATGAGTTTAAGGATCCTGATAGCCCAGGTAGAGTGACCTACTTAGATCACGCTTCGGAGAGGATCTTTGTGGTGACAGAAAATGATAGGCATGCTTACACTTGGAAGGGTGAATTTGTTTTCCCCCAACCAAGATCGAATGTATCCTATGGTCACCCTGAAGCTGGAACATCCCAAGCTCATGGAATGCAAAGAGACAGAACTAGAGATAGACCAGAAGTAAGCTTTGCCAACCCAGTGGGCAGAGAAAGAACGAGGATGGAAACAAATAGAGTAGAACCTGAGATGCTTAGAGCTCATAGGAATCAAAGAAATGCGGATGAGTTCCCTCTACCACGACCTAGAGAGCACACAAGGACTTTGAGACCAACTCAGCTAGTTAAGTCCATGAAGAACTACTTCGATGGCACTGGAGATCCATACGATCATGTGGCTGAGTTTAGGCAAGTCCTGAGAGCTGAGCAAGTGGAGGATCTATTCACGCAGTACAATGCCTTTGGTCTGACCCTTAGGAACACTGCCCTGACATGGTTTCAGTCACTCAATGAGAGGCAGTTCAGGAGCATAGACCAACTCCTAGAGGCTTTCATTATTGAATTCTCTAAGAGTGGCATAAGGCATAATACCTCCTCGCTGATTCACAGCTTCAAGCAAACCCCTCAAGAAACCGTGAGACTTGCAGGAAGAAGATTTAGGCAATATCTTGAAAGATGCCCTGTTTCGGAGTTACCCACACCAGCCAAGCAAGTGGCTTTATTCTTGGATGGATTGCTAAGTACCAAATTAAGATCCTATGTGTACTTGAAGGACCCTAGGACCATAGAAGAGTGTGTACGCATGTGTATTGACATTGAGGACAACCTAGGGGAGGAGTTAGAGCTTTCCAAGATATACAAAGATTCGGATAGTGCCTCTAGCCTCTCTTCCACGCAATCCACATCAATCGAGGAACTTGCAGAGAAAGTAGCTCAGAAGTTAGGTGTAACTAGCAAACAAATCCCAAGGTTTGCCCCTGTGAAAAGGTGCTATACTTGTGGCGGTGACCACATGGCGAATGTATGTCCCATTATGGCACAACCCCAAGTTAATCCTAGTAGCCAGTACTGCACCATAGAACGAAGGTACACCAATCACACCGCGCAAGACTGCCCATACAATAAGCAAACCGTTAGGCAGACGTATCCACAGCCATACCCTCAACAAGGAAGATACTAGAACTAGTACCCACCTCAGCAGTATGCTAGGCCTCAACAAAACTACCAACCCTACCAAAACCAACTGAGACCCCAGCTAGTGCTAGCACAGCAACCACCTGCTCCTACTAATGCGATCCCAGTAAAATATGCAGCTACAGAAGAGAACCTGAATAGGGCTATAGTCCTCGTAACACCTTTGCTCTCTGAGAGTGACCCCAATGACCATAGCTTTGATTCTACACATGCCGATAGTCCCCAGGCCTACTACATGCAGTCTCCAGAACATGGTGAGTCCTATTACAGCGAAGAGCCAAATGAACCTAGTTGGGAGTCAGATTACACAAACGTCATGTATGCAAACCCCAACCCTAGGCCTCAACCTAGGCAAGTAAGACCTCCATTCCCTAGAGGACCGTGCTACAGATGCCAAGGAGATCACCTCATTCGTGATTGTCCCTTATCTCCACCTACAGAACCCCAGTCAGTGACGATCCAAGGCTTTTGCCAAGAATGTGGAAAGGAGCATCTCTTACGAGATTGCCCTAAGAATCCTAATAATATGACAAAAATCACCCCTATTAACGTTATTGGGTTGGTGGTAGACTCCACAGGAAGTGTGACGTCCACCGAACCAGTACAGGTAGTGACTAGAGCTCAGGCATTGCAGCAGAACCAAGGAGTAAACCAGGATAAGAACCCAGAGGCTAGTGAAACCGAGAGCATAACAAAGAAAAGGACTAGAGCGTGGAAAGATAGTCGGGAAAGAATGAAAAGACAATGGGCTAAAAAGATGAGTGAACTCGAGGAAAGCATAAGAGAAACCAAAGCCAGGATAACTGAACTCACCTCTCAAACCCCCTCTCACACTATCCCACCACCACCATTCCCATCGCCATCCGACCCGCCACCTTCCAACCCACCTCATATGATTCCACCACCCCCTAGAGTAGGATCAGTATTAGCTGATCCCACTCCTGAAGACATAGACATGATGCTTAAAGCATATCAGGCCAGAATCCAAGAAGGGCCAAATGTCACAGATCATGACAAGTGTTACCCTAGAGCTGACCTAGAGATAGAAAGAACCAAGCTTTGCGCGAAAATGGTCGCATTGGCTCAGACTATGTTTGAAGCCAATCGCCTTTTCAATTACTCGGGCTCAGCCAAGACGCAATTACACTTGGATGGACTTCTGGAGAAGTTAGAGGGCATAATTGCAAGATCTGCCAAGGAAGAAAAAAATCAAGAAAGGGAGAACGCAAGCAAAAACATGACCCATCCCCCATCAAAAGCTTATGTGCCCAATTCCATTGAACCAGACAACCCCCCCTCCCTAGAGAGAATGGAGAATCCAATGGCACAATCAGAAAAGGAACCAGCCTCTCAACACAAGGGCGAGACAAGTGAAAGAGTAAGCATTCCTGCTCAGGAAGCCTATGTGCCTAACTCTACGGAGCCGGACACATCATCTTCTATGAATCGGTTCACACCAAAATTCCTACGCGAGATTCAAGAAGACAAATGGGCTAAGGAAAGTGAAGTCCCTCCTCCCATTGAACTTGTGGATGATGCACATGACCAATTCCCACAAGACATCTCATCCATTTATGGAGAGCAGGAGAGTACCCAATCTCAAGAAAGATTAGACTTCGAGTCTAATTCCTTACAAGAACTACCCCATTTCACAGGCCCATGGGAAGCAAGGTCCACCTGTATGAGAGCACCTACAGTCATGGTAAGAAACGAAGATTCAGTCATACCTAGGAACACAGAGGTAGTGAAGAACAAAGTGCAGTGTAATCTCAAGTTAGAAGAGCTACTCAAGGTTAGACCTGAATTATGGAAACATGTCGCCAAACAAGTACCAGAAATAGCTAAACCTCGTTCCTAGGTAGGATCCCAGAGAACAGTGCCAGAAATACCCTTGGATAAGATAGGAGATATGTGTGAAGGTGAAGAAGGGAACACCTATCTTCCCATTACCTACCAGGAGTACACCACCAAGGCAATTTTGGACTCAGGTGCAGGAGTTGCAATTGCCACCACTTCCCTATGGAAGCGTTGGGGCAAACCTGCACTCAGGCCAACGAGAATGAAATTGCAGATGGCCGATGGTCATATTGAGAGACCCTTAGGATTGCTAGAAGGAATAACTCTCACCACTTGTGGTGTCGAGTTTGAGCATACATTTGCTATATGTGACTTCAACAAAAATCATGCCTATGAGATGATTTTGGGAAGACCATTTATGCGACAGTTGCAAGTGGTACAGGACTGGGGAACCAATTCTTTGTACCTGCAGCACTTAGGTGTTACGACCAAAGTCAATCTCAAAGATTACTCTCATAGAGATGTCCCTCCTATCCAATGGAATCCCATCCATAGAGCCAAAGATGATACGGAATCGGTGCATTCCATAGGGTCAGGATCCTCTTGGATGCATGAAGACATCCACTTATGGATGTGCAAAGTAGCAGTGGACGAAGAGAAGAGAGAAAAAGCCAGAGAGGTAGGTGCAAAAGAAACACATAGACCCATTCAAGACCCAGCCTATGCACCTGTAGTTTTTCCAGACGAAGAATTTGAACCTCACGGCTGGGCAGAAATTTTAGCAACCATGGATGTAGCCATCAATGAGGAACAATGGACACCTCACTGTGATGAGGATGGCTATGACATTTGAGTCTTCTCCATAGAGCCAATCATGGGAGAGGCAGTTCTAGAAGAATGCGACCCGAGCCCTGATGCATTTGAGGATGCAAGTGACTCCGATCTAGAGTCAATCATTATGGACCCACCATTTGCATCAGATGAAGAATACTTCCATGAAATAGAATTTCAACCCCAGAGGCATGGAGAGCTTACAAATGATGTAAGATTAGCAACCCATGTGACCCCGAAGGAAGAAGGGAAGAAACGAAAAAAGAGAGAAGTCTCACCAGAAGAGGAAGAATCTTTGTTTGAGGTCCCACGAAATTTTAAGAAGTATGAGATAGATGACAGGAGAGTCATGATAAGAATGCCTAAATGAGAGGCACAATCAGGAGAGGCCTATGATAACAAAGAAACCACCAAGAAAATAGTAGTGGCCCTAGAAGAAGGAGAGGAGAGATGCACATACATAGGCCATGACCTAACAGAGGAAGAAGAGCATGCGTTAATTGCCTTGCTAAGAGAATACAGAGATGTATTCGCTTGGAGTTACAAGGATTTGAAAGGTGTTGACCCTGATATATGCTCACACACCATTCCCATGACTTCAGATGCCAAACCCTCTAAGCAAAAGCCCTATACATATAACGATAATTACGCTGCTAAGATTAAAGAAGAGATAGATAGACTGGTCGAAGCTGGATTTATCTATGAAATTGAGCACACTGAATGGGTATCCCCCATCGTAGTGGTGCCCAAGAAAAATGGAAAGCTGCGCGTATGCATTAACTTGAAAAAGGTTAATGCAGCCACAATTCGAGATAACTATCCGCTTCCCATCACAGAGCATCTCTTAGAAAGAGTAGCAGGCAAGGAAGTGTACAGCTTCCTTGATGGATTTTCGGGCTACAATCAAGTAGCCATAGCTCCAGAAGATCAGCATAAGACAGCCTTTGCCACAGAATGGGGCATTTTTGCTTTTAGAGTAATGCCATTTGGGCTTACCAACGCACCAGCCACCTTCCAGAGACTAATGTGCCATGTGTTTAAGGAGTTCCTGAGGAAGAAATTAGAAGTCTATGTTGATGATCTTTGTGCCCATTCCAACATTAGACAAACCCATATTCCTGAACTCAGACAAATCTTTGACAAATGTAGAGAATATCGTCTGCCTGAACCCAGAAAAGTGTGTTTTTATGGTCAGGTAAGGCAAGATTCTAGGACACATAGTGTCAAAGAATGGCATATCTACTGATGAAGAGAAAGTGAGAGCTATAACAGAGCTACCTAGGCCAAAGAATGTCAAGGAAGTACAAGCTTTCATGGGGCATTGTGGTTATTACCGACGATTTATACACATGTATGCTGTCATTGCAAAGCCCATGTACGGACTTCTGACTAACTTTGAGTGGACGGATGAATGTGAGAATTCCTTCCAAGAGCTTAAACGAAGATTATGTTCAGCACCAATCTTGACCACACCAGATTGGAATAAGCCATTCCATGTTCACGTGGATGCATCCAATTATGCCATTGGATGTGTGCTTGCACAAC
Source organism: Ceratopteris richardii (assembly GCA_020310875.1). Taxonomy (NCBI): domain Eukaryota; kingdom Viridiplantae; phylum Streptophyta; class Polypodiopsida; order Polypodiales; family Pteridaceae; genus Ceratopteris; species Ceratopteris richardii. The sequence goes on from CM035443.1 coordinate 50,147,287, forward strand.
CTACTGGTGAAGGTAATATGGATCTCCCAATTGCCTATGCCAGTAGACAATTGAATGCAGCTGAACGGAATTACACCACTACTGAGAGAGAAGGCTTAGGCATGGTATATGCAGTTAAGAAATTTAGACACTATTTGCTTGCAAATAAGTTTAAATTTTTTACTGATCATCAGGCATTGCTATACCTCATAAACAAGCCATGCAATACAGGAAGATTAGTGAGATGGTTTCTCTTACTAATGGAATATGATTTTGAGGTTGTGGTAAGGAAAGGGAGGACTCATTTGAGAGAAGATCACCTCTCTAGGCTCACATCGGGAGAAGCCCCACAAGGAGTGTCAGATGACCTTCCTGATGCTTACTTGTTTAATTTGGAAGTGGTGCCACAGTGGGCTAAGCCATTGGTACCAGTATTGACATACGGGCCTAATCATTCAGTGGTAAACACACGGAATAGAGAGGTTGTAAAAGCCCAAAAGTACCACATCATGGCTGGAAGTGTGTACAAGCACACAGATCAAGGGATCTTGGCTTGTTGCGTAGAAGAGGACGAGTACAATAAATGGTTGCATTTAGCACATGTAGGTGCATTAGAGCAACACTACTCAAAGCAACAAACCTTACAGACGCTAAGGAGACTCGGAGTGCATTGGCCGACTATGGAAGCGGATGTCCAAAAGTTGTGCAAGGAATGCCCAATCTGTTGCACTAAATCACCTGTGGATCATGCCACTCTTTATCAAGTGTCCATAGTGCCAGATTGGAGTGAACCTCTAGTATCCTTCCTGAGGACAAAAACATTCCCTCCAGACATGACTCTGGCTAGGAAAAGGAGTTTAGAACAAGAAGCCCAGGATTACTCACTCATTGGTGATAATCTATACAAGCGTGGTAAAGATGGTTACCTCAGACTATGTGTCCATGAAAGTGAATATCTTAAGATCTTGGAAACTGCTCACCAAGGTGTAGCAAGAGGACACTTTGGACCAGATCGGGTGATCAAGGCAATACTATTTGCGGGCTTTTGGTGGCCGACCCTTCACATGGATGCACATACCTATGTGAAACGATGTGATGTCTGTCAGAGAACTCAGTATCCTATACGCAAAGATGAGATGCCACTGAAACCTATGATGGGTGGACGTGCATTCTCTAAGTGGGGAATAGACTTCGTAGGTCCTATTAATCCCCCAGCTAAGGGTTCTCATGCAGAATACATCATTGTTGCAACAGACTATCTAACTAAGTGGGTAGAGGTAAAAGCTACGACAAAGAATGACGCTCGGACGACTGCTAAATTCTTGTTTGAAAATGTATTCACAAGATATGGGCTACCTATAGAGCTAGTAAGTGATAGAGGCACTCACTTCTTGAACGAAGTGATTGAAAATCTACTCCAAGAATTCTTGGTAATACATAAGAAGTCTGCCCCCTATCACCCTCAAGCTAATGGACAAGCCGAAAGCACCAACAAGATCTTATGTAATGTACTGACAAAATTAGTGAACACTAAACGCTCTGATTGGGACAAACAGCTACACCATGCTGTTTGGGCATACCGAGTCGCCTACAAAACGGTACTCCAAGCCACCCCCTTCCAGATGGTATTTGGCCAAAACGCGATGCTACCCTTGGACTTCTTGATACCTACATTGAAAGTAGCTCAAGAGCACGAATGGACGGGTCATGAACTCTCCTCTAGACTTTTTGACCTTGAACGATTAGGAGAAACAAGACTGAGAGCAGTTGCAGGAATATATGCAGCTAAGAAGAGACAGAAGGCATACTTTGATGCCCATGTGAAGGATAAGGGCTTGAAAGCAGGAGATCTAGTTTTAGTCTATACACTGAAACAACACGCAAGGAACCTAGAAAAGAGAGGCTACGGACCTATGATCATCAATAGGATCTCCACGAGTGGAGCAGTACAACTAGCCACGTTAGAGGGTGATGTTCTCCCAAACTATATTAGCGGTTGCAGAGTCAAGTTGTATGAGGAACCCCTCACGGAGGAAATGCTCAGCCGACTCAACACTGCTAAGAAACGCACAGAGGAAGAAAAGCGAATTCGAGAAGAAGCTCAAGCAGAAGCTTTGGAACGCATCAGAAGGATGAAGTTACGAAGGCAAGGTAGAGATCAGCCTAGAACAAATGACTATGCAGATCAAGGATATCATATGGCAATGTGTGAAGTCGCAGGAACAAGCTCGCATAGGATAATTGATGGACGTCCTTTCATAACCCTAGATATAGGACAAGGAAAGAGTGCAAGGACCGTAAGAGCCTTGATTGACTCAGGTGCAGCCACTAGTGCTATTAAGTTGTCTTACTGTCAAGAGTTGCAGCTAACTGTCAATCCTGTGGAAGCATATCTCATAGGATTGGGAGGCGTGGAAACCCCTTGCATGGGCGAGGTGGAACTTCCCCTCTACATTCATGATGAGGCAATGACAGTTAAAGTACTAGTGTGTCAAGATGAGGACCTCACTGAACCCCTTGTCTTGGGTCAAGACTGGATCTATGACCAAGCAGTCAACTTAAACCTAAGAAGTGGACTTCTTCAGGTATGGGTCAATCATAGTCGAATTACACTAGAGTTAGATAATGGAGCACTCAAGGAACTAGGAAAGGCACAGACTCCTGGTCCCTCCAGGGGTGCACATGAAGTTGACCATGCTGTTCTTGTCCAAAACTATGTGTTGCAGAGGAATGATATTCTCAAAAAAGGAGTCAGGGATGCAACGGAACTCTCTTCTTTTCCAAAGGCCAGAAGGAGGCAGCAACCAAAGGTGGATCAAAGGCAGAAGAAGCAGAGTACTACCTATGCCGGAGATCAAAAGTACCTGCACAGCAAAACGTCTCAGCAAGTGAACCAAGTGTGGGTGCGGAAAGGCGAACACCCGGTTGCACTCAAGCCAACCACACGGGCAAAGCCTCTTATTAGTAACCAACAACACGACACTAATAAGAAGTCTTTCAGAAATTCTTCTGCTAACGTGAAATCTATTTGGGTGCCCAAGAAGTCGATGAAGGCTAGCCCACAATCAAGACAAATTTGGGTGCCTAAGGCTTGTTTGCGGGCGCAAATAGCTACGCCAAGGCCACAACCTATACAGCGTAACCCATTCACTCGCACAGCCGGCATCCACTCATTTTCAACACTCAGGAACACACCAAGGCCCATGAGCACGAACATAATCGCTTGTAAATGGGTCCCTAAAAGGCCTCATTTTCAAGCCGATACACCTATAAAGCTCTCTAGAGTCTCTACAAAAGCAAGAGCCAAACCCATCCACTGCATTTGGCAGCCTAAGACCTGTAATAAACCCCCCGACCCCAATTTGTGAATTCATCCCCACTTACTAACTGCATTAGTCTCCTAGGACTACCCAAGCATTAACTACACACACTGTCATCGCGCACTCACTAACCACTGACTCATAACCTACCTCATGTTAATATTGTAACGAGGACAACTACGGGTTTATTCTGTCCATTACAATGTTAACACCGGTTCTATATTCTCACAGAACCAACAAGCAAGCAGGGCCATGGCAGAAGCTGGAGGTGCCAGTTCTCAAGCCGGATCCAGTGCTCATATTGTGGACATAGAAACACTCCTCCTCGAACCCCATCTCACCGAAAGACCGCAAGAACTTCAAGCCGTGCATGTGCTCCCAATTCAGGATCCTCCTCAAGGGCACACTTCTCAAGTGGGCAAACACGCTCATTGGTTCAGTGATGTCGCTGGACCATTGGGCGATGGAACCTATTTCTGGGAAGCTGAATTGGAGTTTAATGGTAAATGGGGACGTTACCACTTTTTCACGCGCGAGTTTGAGAGCTATCAAAACGCCGAAGTCATGCGATCAGTATGGACCAAAGCCGGCTTGGACAGTTATTTCAGGGCCCACTTACCAAAGCCGGATTTCTTACGTTGTTCATATCTTATTAGTACCATCACGCCAAGCCGGGCCAAGGGAGGCGACAGCACCTTTGTGTTACCCTCACTGCTGCCGGGTCATGAGCTTAAAAGATTCAAGCTGACCCTTAATCTGGTACGAGAAGCATTGGGCATGTATGGCATGCACATCCCCACGGAAAAGGAAACAATGATTCCAGGTAGAATGAAACACAAAGATCTTAATAAGCTGAAGGATATGGTAGCAATGACACCAACCATTGCTCTTCACCTGCGGACCGTCATGCAGCATTTTGCTTTCCCCGCCCAGGAAAGATTCACCATGCCCCCAAAGAAAATATGGTTCAGCTTGTATCTGGCAGAGACAGAAAGCCTTCCCATCAACATGCCACATTGGATCATAGATCAGATTCACCTAGCCCATCAAAGGTGGAACAAGAAGCAGAAAAATGTGCTTCATGGATGTTGTGCTCTAACCAAGATAATCTACCGATGTCTGGCCTATGACGTGCCTATTCAGCGGGCACTCATATGGCCCCGGGCCCAGGAATTCTAGAGAAGGCTATCAGCGGCAAGTCCCCCATCAAAGAAGATGAGAGGGGGAGTACAATTACCCTGCGCTCAACCAAGGGGAGCCACCACTACACCAGAAATTACTCCTCCCCAGACACGGCGCATTAGGCCATTCACCATCCGGCTACCAAGACCAAGTACAGATGGACCCAATCTGGTATTTCCACCCGTCCCATCAGATTTGGAATTTCCACAGGGCTTTACTCTCAACGATCTTACTGATGAAGAAGTGGCTAGACTGATCTATGACTCTAATCTCGAGACGGAAACAGAACGAGCTCAGGAACCACAACCCTAGACAACAACAGTAGCCCCCACCCGACCAGAAGTGGTAGAAGTCGACGTTGAGGAACAAGAGACCGAACAAGAGGAAGAAGCCTACGAGGAACAAGAATATGACGAACTTTCAGAGCTGGCAAGTGCCCCTGCGTATTCGGCACAAATAAAAAGACTATATCGAACCATGCAACTAGTTCAAGAAGAGCATAAAATGTCACTGGAAGCGGGCAAGAAACTCATGAACCAGTTGCTAGCGGAGGAAGGCGTGGACGATATGTTCATTGAGTCCATAAACCTACATGCCGATGCAGTAGGATTGGATGAGGCCATTCATGAGGCAATGGCCTACATTCACAGATTTGAGAAAAGGGTTCCCGCTCGTCCCATGAGGTCCGGGAAACAAATTCATATCAATGTATCAGCACCAGGAGAGACAACGCAAGCAGACGAACATCAGGAAGCACCACGGTCACCACCCTCCCCCCCTCTCACTACACAACTCACTCCACCACATGACACTAGCACCACCACGTCCACTACCACCATCATCGTC
>CM035443.1:50157613-50177613 GCA_020310875.1 Ceratopteris richardii
AATGCATTAGAGAAATACTCTCCCCCTCCATCTGACCTTAGTCTTTTCAATTTTTGACCTGTAATTCTCTCTGCATACACATGATAATGCTTGAATGTATTGAATACTTCTAACTTATCTTTGATCACATAGATAGTGATCCATCTGGTAGCATCATCAACATAAATCACATAATACCTTGAACCATTGACACTCAAATCCTCTGATGATCCCCACACATCTGTGTGTACCAACTCAAGCTTCTCTGAATACATAAAAGCATGCTTGGAACAAGATTGCTTATGAGCCTTACCTAATTGACATGCCTCACATTTGTATGTCAAATGTTGACCTGCAACATTAGGCAATCCAAGCACTGAACCATTATTAACGATATCTTTAATACCTCTTTCATTAAAATGTCCAAGCCTTTTGTGCCAAAGATCTAACTCAGAGATCTTATGTCCTCCATAGGTGAACAAGGCATGACCAACATTACCTTGAATCTTCAATGTGAACAATCTTCCTTCTTTCTTTCCTGAAACAATTTGTTTATACCCATTGCTAGGGTCTTCCACAAAAACTCCTTCATTAGTGAACCTAACTTCATAACCTTTTTCAACAATTTGTCCTACACTTATCAGATTCTTTGGAATTGTAGGAACATACAAAACCTTACTCAAGAGAGTACTACCATCATTGGCTTTCACTGATCCAATTGACTTCACATTATGCTTTGTATTGTCAACTGTTTGAACTACATGATTAGTTACCTTATTTTCCAAATCAGTCATCAATGCTATGTTGCCACTCAGGTGATTGCTACACCCTCATTCAATGTAGAAGACTCTTTGGTCTTCACTTTGCCTTTCACAAGTTGCGTTCATTATTGTGTACCTAAGAACCAACTTAGGGACTTGTGGAGAAAGAGACTATACCTCAATCCCCCTCAAGTGCATATAGTGGGGATTCACGCTTTAATTATCAATCCGATGAGTATACAAACCTAGCCGAGTGTATGAAGACATGCATTCAAATGACGATCAATGCAAATGAGTTACTCAAAGAGTGCAAACAAGGCAAATACTAATCCAACCAAGCTTCAACTGTCAGTCATGGTGTCACGATACTTGGAACAACAGCCAACAGTAAATTGAGCTTTTCTCTCAACTCCGAACTCCAAATATAGAAAACAGCATATGCCTTTCGAAGCTCTCGAGAAGATGCATCCAATGGCAATAGTTTCACTCAATTCTGACACTCCTACTTCAAGTTATGAGCAAAAGACTGAGTCACAGGAATGACCTTCCTACACTTCAACACTTCCTACACTTCGCACACACCTTAACAACAGTAAACAAACACTTTCATGGATAGACAACACTTCCCTACACTCTTTCCAAGCAATACACAAGTGTACAAGCTCACAAAGAAGAAGATACAGAGAGGAGAAGACAGGAATTCGAATTTCTGTGCTCTTGATTCTCAGAATGGCAAAAAGTGTTTACAAAGAGTCACAAATTGACTTATATACTTGTGCCCTAAAAATGGTCCTTTCATACAAGAGACAGGCACTTTATTCACTAAACGACTAATTTCCTACTAATTTACATGGGTAAGTTTCTAATCGTGTGTGGGGATGCATCTAGAGGACTCCTCTAGTGCATTTACATGGGAAAATATATTACAAGAATGGTCATAATACAAAAATTGGGTGTTCAAATCGGAAAAATTTTGGGGCCCGTCTTTTTCTTTGCCTTGTGCTCTCTTTGCTCTCCAACACTCTCCCCCTCTTTGTCTCTGTCGTCCCCTGACAGGCTTTACTTCTTGTCTTCAGTTTGTTGTCCGCATGCATCTTTCGATTTTACATGTTGATCTGTATAGAATTAGTACAATCTGTCATTCCATGCAAAAATTGGAGTTCTCTTCTAACCGACACGGTCCTGGTTCAAATAAAGATTAGGATTGTCGTGCAGCTCGGAGATATCTTCTAAATAGAAAAACTGAGGAATTCCCTACATGGTTATTTTTAGTAAAAACAAATCCATCAGATTACCTTGACTTCGAAAATTGAGTTAAAAAAAAAAATATTGAAGTGCTTTTCATCTAATCTGACTGAACCCTCAACTCACTTTTTTTGTTCAGAGAGACTCTAATGGTTATGAGAATCTAATCATCGCATATAGTTCTCAAATTGATTGATAGCCATCGAAGTGGAGTGGAAACCTAAAGAGGGGAAATGATCACATTAGGAACAAGACAAAATGGCCCTGTCCTTGATTCTTCTTTTACATTCTTTGGGCCTGATGCATTTGTACTGCCTGTTCTTTTCTTTTCATCACCCGCAACCCTTGGTCAGTTCTGCCTGTTTGTTAAACAGGTGTTCAGTTTTGATGGCCTCTTCTTAATTCTTGTTTTACATTCTCTGGGCCTGATGCATTTGTCTTGCCTTATAAGTTGGGTTGCCGCGCACGCCACCAGTGGAAGGTATGAGGATGTGATGCTTCAATCTTCGATCTGGACCTTCCAAAGATCAAGAGGTTGAAGCACCCTCCTGTGGTTTCGAAACCGCTGGATGTCTTCTTGCACTTCTTCATGGATACTTTCCTGGCCCTGGTCCCTCCTTCCACCTACGTGCTTTTTCCTTGATATGTGCCCCTATGGGGCTCTGTGCACAGATGGGTGTTGCACCCCTGCGGGGCTTCTTGCAGAGATATGTCTTCAAATATGATCTTTCTAGTGAAGCTTCTTTCGTTGTCTTCTTCTTTTCTTCTTTTTGCTTGATTGTCCTTGAACAGTGCCCCCCTCCTGAACTCTGTTGTCCCCGACAGGCTTTGACAAGCGATGGGCGTATGTTCTATATATTTTTTGCTATGTGTCATTAAGCAGATTGGCTTCACGTATCATTAACTCTTTCCACTGTTCTGCCTTTACGCCATCGTTAGGTGGCTCTCTGTGGTCGGCGAAGAAGCTCAGTTCATATGCCATTAATCTGGCATTCAAATTAGATGACATCTTTAAAAAGATTTCGGAATCTATCTCAAAAAATCCTGTAAAAAATGCTTCCTCGAACATTTGCATATATGTACTTGGCAAGAACATGAGCCTGGAATAATAAGCCATTATGGTTGGTCGGCTAGGCATAACAGACAGATCAAAAATGAGGATCTCTATTCCCTGATTAATACCAATGAAATTCAAAAATGTGTAGGCCGCGTGTTTGAAGACCTTCAATACTGTTGCATAACTTTGCAGCCAAAATTCAATGGTTTTTACCATGTACTCTTCCGTAGGTAGATAATTATGTGGCGGACTTGGAAGCAGAGGGTAATTCAGCCAATGTTTATTTATAGCACCATTTTTTTGCATGTCCAAAAATTCCCTGGTTTCTCTTCAACGTGGTAAAGGACAAAATGAAGGGTTTACCTGTAGGAAATATGGTGCTGCTTGCCAATGCACCCATAGTGTAGGATGTTTCTCCAAAAACTTTCTTCTCCAAACAGGTTGTGAAGCATCAAATTCTTCTTGAGTGTAAGTAAATGTGTCATGTTTAAAGTTTAGCTGCTCGTCTGGACTTGTCTTTGTAATCTTCTTTATATATTGTCTTGTTTTCTCTTTCAATAATCCGTACGGAATGTTGAAAGGCTTCATTATCTTCTCTAAGTCTTTACCTTTAATCTTTGCTTCTTTCATGACTTTGATGACTTCGTTTTCAAAACTTTGTGTCAACCGGGACACCACTAGTGCTCGTTCCTTCTGACTTATTTCTGCAGTATATGGCATTGGATGATCATCATGTATGCCCTCCATCTGCTCGTGTATTGGAGAATTATAAATCGGGGTAGATAGAGGACGGACCTCTACCTCGTAAGTAGGATTCTCTTTTGTTGGCTCTACTAGTGTCCTGATTGGTGCTTTCTGTTTGACTTGGATCTCTAATTGTGCTATGTGTTCATTCTTTTCTTTCACTTCTTGCATTGCTGCTCTGAGCGCTTCCTTCGCTGCAAGCAGTTTACTGCTAATTTCTGCTATATTGTCCATGTTTTCGTTGTAACTTGTTGCAAGTTTCCCATGGGCTGTATTCAACTACTTTTTTAGCTCATTTGTTTCTTGAATATACTTACACTCCCATTCTCCTCTCAATTCTTGCTCTTGTTTCAGCAATTCTACATATTTCTCGATTTGAGCTTTTAATTCTTCCTGATCAATATCCATTGTCTCTTGCTTTTCTATGGGTTGATCGTATAGCAATGACTTCATGAGTTCTTTATTTCTAGTTTGTAAGGTGTCATTCTCTTCCATGTATACCTTCAGTTGTGTTTCTAGCAGGTGACTCCTAGCTTTAATTTGCTCTTTGTCTGCTTCACTGGCTTCATGTAATTTTTGTAGGTTTGTCAGCTGTGCCTAGAGTTGGTGATGCTGGGTCATCAATGTATCACATTGTGATTTTACCTCAAGTAACTCTGTTTCTTTGACAGCAACCTCTTTTTGTGCCTGGATTAATTGTGCAGATAGTTGTTCACTCATAATTTGGAATTGATTCTTTTCCCTCATGGCTTTGTCGTAGTCTACATCTGTATCCATCACCTGTTGTTCTGTATCCATGGCAGTTTGTATCATCTGCTTGACCACAGGCTTTAATTGTGTGACATCCACATTTAACCATGTTTTAGGAATACTCGGTTCTGCTCCTGTTGTCACATCTTTTCCTTGTGCTACGTGTAATGTAGTGTCATGGGTGTTAAAAGTCAAGCTTCAAGCTAAAAATTCGTGGGGAATCTTTTATGGACATGTGGAGCAATCAAAGGAAGCCAAAAGCCACGAGATTCCATCAAGAAAAGTCACTCAACCACTCCCCAAGTCATCTCAACTAATTCCTCCAAGTTAGGAGGCTGATTTGGAAAGGTAGTTCCTAGATTTTAGGGGCACACCTCTCACTATAAAAGGAGCATGTATCCCGACTTCTTTTGGGCCATCTTCTTGGAGTTTTAGCTCATGTAAAGTGAGCACTAAGTGCTGGAGTTGTGATAAGCAAGCCCCTTGCTTAAGCAACCCCCTTGCTTGCTTGTTTGTTTTCTTTTAGTAGGCATATCTATGTGTGTGCGCAGGCAGTGTTGCAACTCTCTACCCCTGAGTTGTTAGCATTGGTTCTCCCTCATATGGTATCCATTTGATGTAATTCTTCTCTCATTGGATAGATATAAGAGTCTATTTTATGCTTACCAATTCTCTGGAGCATTCTCTGAGTAAGCTGGGAGCAAAATTCATTTTAGTGACGTTGTGTGATTGATATCTCTCTCTTTGTGTAGGCTCTGTTGCAAATATTTTGCTCTCTGTTGTAAGGGCTGGTTCTCCTTCTCTATGTATCCATTTGCTATGATTTTGGTGTCATTGGGTAGCTATTAGAGTGCTCTAAAGTTGACTCAAGTTTGAGATTCATTCTCTGTATAATCTCTGAGAAAAGTTTGCTGGAGTGAAGTGAGGTCTCTGCTTGACTAGCAGTTGTGAGCATTCAACTAGCTCATGTTGTAGACATTGTTTCTCTTTGTGTAAGCATCCATTTCAAGTGAAATTTGTTTTGTTGGAAAGCCCTTGGTGTCTACTACAGGTCTACAAAAGCTCACTGGAGTTCTCTGCATAAGCTCTGAGTAAGAGCATTTTTGGTGTGCAGAGGTCAAAGAAGGATACCTGTGGAGGTCATTCACGCTTCATCGTTGCTTAGGGGTTGAGATACTTCCCCCATCAGTGGTATCAGAGCATTTGGGCATCTTGGAGGTATCACATACAAGCAAGAAGACCTCTTGGAGTTGGTGGTTGAAGAGTTGCATCAACAAAAGCTTCTTGGAGGTAGCTCACATCAAGGGGGAGCTATTCTACTCAAATTTGCAAGAGCACAAGGTGTCCATCTAAGGAAAGCTTTGGATTGAGGTAACCTCAGAGCCTCATTTTCATTTTACACACATTGGAGCATTAGCCAAGGGCTAGGTCAAGTATCAAAGACTATATATGGGAGACTTCAACACTCAAATTGAAAAGCTAGACAAAGGTAACTATCAACCATGGAGATTTAGGGTCTCCAACTATCTTATGGGCAAGGGCCTTTGGGGGTTGATTAGTGGAAGTGAACCAAGACCTAGGTTGGATGAGAATCCAACCAATGACCAGAGAAGGGCCTTTAGGGAATGGAATGAAAGAGACAAGAGGGTTATCTTTATTCTTTCCCAACACATTAGCAATAGCATGATCGGCCATATCCAAGACCTGGATTCAAGCATGAAGGTATGGGAGACACTTGAAAGGCTTTATTCAACAAGCACCAAAGCAAGGAAGATCCAACTCAAGAATGAGCTCAACAACCTTAGGAAGAGCTCAGGGAGTAGCATAAATGACTACATAATTAAGGTCAAGGAGTTATCAGATGCATTGGGATCCATTGGAAGCCACGTAGACGATGACGATCTTGTGGCTTATACTCTCAATGGTTTGAGAGATGATGAGAAGTGGAAACCCTTTACCACTTCAGTTTATGTAAGGGATAATCTTCCCGATTTTGAGCAATTGGTTGCTCTCATGGTCACCGAAGAAATGAACATAGGTGGAAGTTCAACTAAAAGCAAAGATGCACAAGTTTTCTATGCAGGTAATCAAAGGGGCAAAGGAAGACAAGGGCAAGGAAGGGGCAAAGGAAGGTTTGGAGGAAGGCAAGGCCACTCAAGAAATCAAGGACATGACCAAGGCACCTCATCACAAAGAGGGAGAGGAAGATCAAGAGGAAGAGGAGGACGACATCAACAAAACAGGAATCAAGATGGCGAAGGATGTTACATATGTGGCAAGTTTGGCCACTATGCTAGAGATTGCTACCAAGGAGGAAACCAAAGGAACTATAATCAAGGTTCTTCATACAAAGGCCAAGGTAATTATGCTTCTACAAGTTCAGAAAATGACAATCTCTTGATGATGCACATGAATGGGAATTCAAGCAAAGTAGATAACACTTGGTATATTGATAGTGGATGTAGCAACCATATGAGTTGCAATGCTTCTTGGTTTACTAATCTACATGTTCCCAAAGGTAAAGGACATGTAGAAACAGGTGATGATACAGCCCATGAGATCTCCCATGTTGGAGATGTAGCTTTGGATGACAAGGAGGAAGGAAGATGTCTCAAGGATGTCTTGCATGTACCTACCATCACAAAGAACTTGGTGTCCGTTGGGCAAATGGTTGAAAGAGGCTATCAAGTAAGGTTCAACAAAGGTGGATGCTTTGTGGAGAACCCTAAGCAAGGTTACAAGGTCATAGCAAGAGGAAAGAAGCAAGGGAGACTCTTCACTTTGGAGGTAAATTCTCATTCTACTCAACATGTCTACTTCACATATGGAAACAAGAGGATTTCGGAGTTGGACTTGTGGCACAAGAGGATAGGTCACATCAACATACAAAGAATGAAGGAAATGCAATTCAAGAGGCTGGTTGAAGGTCTTCCCAACTTCCAAGGACAAGGTATGAAGCATTTATGTGAATCTTGTCAACTAGGGAAGCAAGCGAGACTTCCATTCAAGAAGAGTGGCTACATAAGCCAACATCCATTGGAGTTGATACATACAGATGTGTGGGGGCCAACGAAAGAGCAATCCATTGGAGGTAACAAGTACTTTGTCACTTTTATAGATGATTGCACAAGGATGGTTTGGGTTTATTTCATCAAAAACAAATCAGATGTGTTTACATGTTTCAAAGCATTTAAGGCAATGGTAGAGAAGGAAACAGGTACATATATCAAGAAGCTAAGGTCCGATGGAGGGGGAGAATATTTCTCAAATGAGTTTTCTAATTTTTTAATGGACCAAGGCATCAAGAGGCAAGTAACATGCAGGTACACACCCCAACAAAATGGAGTAGCAGAGAGAAAGAATAGATACATTGCCGAGATCGCTAGAGCAATGCTTAATGAGATGAATGTACCTAACATGTTTTGGAGTGATGCAGCAAATACCGCCGTGTATCTAATGAATAGGGCTCCTACCTCAGGGATCCATGGCTTGACACCATATCAAGCCTATTATGGTAAGAAACCTGATCTTTCCCACTTGAAGATATTTGGATGTACTTGTTATGTACATGTGCCAAGTGAATTGAGGCACAAGCTACAACCAAAGGCAGAAAAGTGTGTGTTTCTAGGATATTCAAATGATCATAAAGGTTACAGGTGCTTCAACCCAAACACAAAGGACTTGAGGATATCAAGGGATGTAGCATTTGATGAGCTACTCCCTTGGTATAAGAAGTATGATTGTATGCAGGACTATGAAGAAGAAAAGCATGGACATGATGAAGAACAAATCGACCTAGAGCTAAGCGGCCCAAGGTGTTCCATCAATGAAGATAGTTCAAGCATGAACTCACCATGGAGGGGGAGATCTTCATCAAGCTATGAAGCACAATCAATCAACAAAGGCAAAGCAACATTGGTGGAGTTGGATGAAGAAGGTAATGAAGTTGAAGATGATGAAGGACACATGATGGAGAAAGAAGCCACGTCAAAGAAAGAGATCAAGTTCCCAAGGCAAAGGAGGTTTATTCCTCCAAAAGGTGAAGAAAGGAAGTCTTCTAGAGTTAAGTATCCAACTCAAAGGTTTACTTATGATTCATACATGGCAACACATTATGCATATATGAACAAAGTAGTAGAAGATCATGAGCCCGATTGCTATGAAGATGCAAGCAGGTACACCGAATGGAAAGAGGCAATGCAAGAAGAGATCGACGCACTTGAGGAAAATCAAACATGGACTCTAGTGCCCAAGAAGGAGAACATGAAGGTAATAGGTAATAAGTGGGTGTATAAAGTAAAGAAGAATTCAGATGGATCTATTTCTAGGTTCAAAGCAAGATTGGTGGCCAAGGGTTTTGCACAAACCTATGGAGTGGACTTTGAAGAGACATTCAGCCCCGTGGCAAAGATGAGCACCATTAGGACACTCATTGCAATGGCTACTAGCAAAGGATGGAAGATCTTCCAATTGGATATCAAGAATGCCTTTCTCAATGGAGACTTGGAAGAAGAGGTATACATGGAGCAACCACTAGGTTTTGTTCATAAAGAGTTTCCACATCATGTTTGTAGGTTGAAGAAGGCACTTTATGGCCTAAAGCAAGCTCCAAGGGCTTGGAACCAAAGATTGGTGGACTATTTGATCAAATGTGGCTACAATCAATGCAAGGCGGATCCATCTCTCTTCATCAAACAAAGAGGAGAACTTGTGGTCTACATGTGTGTGTATGTAGATGATCTTATCATTACAGGTAATGATACAAAGGGCATTGAGGAGATCAAGGCAAAGCTTGGAAAGGAGTTTAGGATCTTTGATCTTGGAGATCTTAGGTATTTTCTTGGCATTGAAGTTGTATACAAAGAAGAAGGTATTATGCTCATACAAAGGAAGTATATTCTAGACCTACTTGAGAGGTTTGGGATGCTACATTGCAAGCCTATTTCAAATCCCATGGAAGTTAATGTAAGGCTAAGCTCCATTGATGGAGAGCCATTAGAGGATGTAACTTTGTATCGATCTATTGTAGGCTCTTTCAATTATGCCACAATAACCAGGCCCGACATAGCATATGGAGTTGGAGTGTTATCACAATTTATGCATAGTCCAAGGACTACACACTTGCAAGCTGCAAGAAGAATGTTGCGATATCTCAAAGCCACTATAAATGAAGGATTGTTCTACTCATTTGATGATGATATGCAGGTCAAAGCTTATTCCGATGCCGATTGGGCCGGTTCGAAGGAAGATAGAAGGAGTACAAGTGGTTACCTAATCATGCTAGGTAGCAAGATCATCTCATGGATTTCAAAGAAGCAACCCACGGTGGCATTATCTTCCACCGAGGCTGAGTATAGAGCTTTGGCTCAAGTCACATGTGAGCTAATGTGGATTAAGAAGTTATTTATGGAGCTTAATTTGCAGGTTGACACATATCCATTTTTTTGTGACAACATGAGTAGCATTCATCTAGCATCGAACCCTGTCTATCATGCTAGAACCAAGCATATTGAAGTGCACTATCACTTCATAAGGGAAAAGGTGATATCCAAGGAAGTTTCAGTACATCATATTGGTACCAAGGACAAAGTTGCGGACATGTTTACAAAGGCTTTGGATGGGATGAAGATTTCAAAATTCAAGCAATGCATCAACATGAAGGAGCTTGGATGAGGATGAAGAATTGAAGCTTGAGGGGGAGTGTTAAAAGTCAAGCTTCAAGCTAAAAATTCGTGGGGAATCTTTTATGGACATGTGGAGCAATCAAAGGAAGCCAAAAGCCACGAGATTCCATCAAGAAAAGTCACTCAACCACTCCCCAAGTCATCTCAACTAATTCCTCCAAGTTAGGAGGCTGATTTGGAAAGGTAGTTCCTAGATTTTAGGGGCACACCTCTCACTATAAAAGGAGCATGTATCCCGACTTCTATTGGGCCATCTTCTTGGAGTTTTAGCTCATGTAAAGTGAGCACTAAGTGCTGGAGTTGTGATAAGAAAGCCCCTAGCTTAAGCAACCCCCTTGCTTGCTTGTTTGTTTTCTTTTAGTAGGCATATCTATGTGTGTGCGCAGGCAGTGTTGCAACTCTCTACCCCTGAGTTGTTAGCATTGGTTCTCCCTCATATGGTATCCATTTGATGTAATTCTTGTCTCATTGGATAGCTATAAGAGTCTATTTTATGCTTACCAATTCTCTGGAGCATTCTCTGAGTAAGCTGGGAGCAACGTTCATTTTAGTGAAGTTGTGTGATTGATATCTCTCTCTTTGTGTAGGCTCTGTTGGAAATATTTTGCTCTCTGTTGTAAGGGCTGGTTCTCCTTCTCTATGTATCCATTTGCTATGATTTTGGTGTCATTGGGTAGCTATTAGAGTGCTCTAAAGTTGACTCAAGTTTGAGATTCATTCTCTGTATAATCTCTTAGAAAAGTTTGCTGGAGTGAAGTGAGGTCTCTGCTTGACTAGCAGTTGTGAGCATTCAACTAGCTCATGTTGTAGACATTGTTTCTCTTTGTGTAAGCATCCATTTCAAGTGAAATTTGTTTTGTTGGAAAGCCCTTGGTGTCTACTACAGGTCTACAAAAGCTCACTGGATTTCTCTGCATAAGCTCTGAGTAAGAGCATTTTTGGTGTGCAGAGGTCAAAGAAGGATACCTGTGGAGGTCATTCGCGCTTCATCGTTGCTTAGGGGTTGAGATACTTCCCCCATCAATGGGGCTGCCTAATGTGGAGTTGTATCCTTGGCTCAACCTCCATGTGGTTGATTTTGCCTTGAGGAGTGTCCTCCGGTACTTCAATTACTATTTGCTCTTCATTTTTGTGTAGGTCTGACTCTTTGTTCACTGGAGTTTGCATTTCTTCCTTGATAGGTTGCATTACTTCTTTATTCGATAATGTAGTTTCTTTGATACTAATCTTTGTTGTATCATTCAATTGAATGACGTGCTCTGGTTCCTTGGGTTCTAGGCTCTTGGCTTGTCCCTGTTGGTTGTCTGGCATAACTTCGACTTGATTAATCTCTGTCCATTCTTCCTTGTGATTTTCTGTCCTTATGTCTCTGTCCAAAGTATCTTTCTCAGGACTAGATTCTCCATTGGAACTCGAGTCTTCTAAGCCCAGTGCTTTGTATCTGGCGGCTTGTTCAGGGGTCTTTTATTTACTCCGTTGTTGCTTCTCTTGACTTGCTTGTCTGTAATGATGACCTTGAACATTTAGATTTACTTTCCCTTGCATGTACTGATGTGTCTCTTCTAGGGCTGCGGAGAGGTCTCTCTTGGTGATTGGTATTTGGGCTACAAGAATCTTCGACAAATTATGTGTCCTCTTTGAAGTGGGTGTTTCCTGAGCTTCTTCCTCTCTTAGATGTTTAGTTCCTCTCATAGGTTTCTGAGAACTGGTTCCCACTTCGTCAACAGCAATGACTGTTTTCTTTTTCTTTGGGACCGTAGCTGATTTGGCATATTTGGCTAACTCTGCTGAGGTTGGCATTTCACACAGACAGTTTTTCATATCAAGTGCCTCATAGATAAGTAAGGTCAAAGCAAAACTGCCATTTAGAAACTTTTTCTGACCCCACTTCTTCTTTGCTTCAAATAGTCGGTCTTGGGCATAAGGAGTCATATTCACTTTATTTCCAACTTGTTTCATTGCATGAGATAGTAGTTGTACAACAATCTTTTGAGGTGCCGTGTATCTATGCATGCTTGGGAAACAGAAATGCTGGTGCACTAAGCGAACAACATCTTCGATATCAGTTCTGTTAATGTCCAAAAAGGATCTCTTTTTTGGATCATGACATTCCTCCTTGACATTGGTGATTCCTTCTTGATTCCATCCGAAAGCTTTGTTGATTAACTCATGAGTGAATTGAATGGTTTTCCACGTACCCACTTTTTCAAATACTCATGCCTCAGGAACTGATATCCTATTTGCTGCAGGCTAAAGTGTGTTCATCACTTGCGTGCATCTTTGAAAATCTCGTAAATAAATAGGCAGTTTTAGAAATGCCTCTATTCCTGCTTGTGTCCAGACATCCACCATGCGAGGTAATCCTTGTATGATAGTCTTCAAATCTTGTGACATAATAGGGAAGTAGAGATCCCTGTCCATTATCTTGATGGTAGCCATGAAAATGAGGTCTGACACCGGTTGGTCATCCAGAAACCAATGGCCTCTTGCTTTTGTTATAGATTCTAGTGGAAGAAGCTGAATCTCTTCCTCTTGAATCACTTCGGAATTAGTGGATGCCATCTGCACTCAATATAGAGTATGAATTAGTGGCCATATAGTATTAGAAATCCTCCTTCATTTGTCTTTCATAAGCTTGACATTGCTCCGAGTGAATGGTGTTGTCCCTTCCTCGTGGGTGTGAGAAAGGCAATACCTGGGATTTTTCATATTTTTAGGTATTTTTATGTTTTTGTCTGAAAAAAAAACAGAAAAGTGAGTTCATAGCCGAAGCGATTAATTTTTTAGTAATTTTCTTTAAATTACGTACAAGTGCTCTCCTATTTCCCAAGAGGAAAATGTGCTTCACTATCCTGAAATAGAAGAATATTGTGCCGAATGCGTGGCCTTGTAATGTGGCCCTATCATGCATACTTTGGATTTTGCTAACTCCCAATGTGTGCAACTTGGAGTATTTGTTTGATGCATGCAGCTCGTCGTGCTTTTCGGCATCCAAATCTGCTTCACTCTGTTGGGATGAATTGTATTTTCAACATTCCTGATGAATGTGGGTCTTCTTATGTTGTACGTCTGCTTTTGCTGATGTTTGAACCTTGGAATAGTTTTTGGTGCAAATGTATACTCCTTCTCTGTCCTGCATCTGTTCATCTTTGGTTGT
The DNA here is from genome assembly GCA_020310875.1 of Ceratopteris richardii. Lineage (NCBI taxonomy): Eukaryota > Viridiplantae > Streptophyta > Polypodiopsida > Polypodiales > Pteridaceae > Ceratopteris > Ceratopteris richardii. Next base: position 50,170,991 of record CM035443.1, read on the forward strand.
CTTGCCTTTGGAGCATACTGATTTTTCTTGAGCCTTGACTCTTCCTTCTTGATGATTGTCCTTTGAGCACATGACTTGGGAATCCATATTTGTGTTCGGTCCAACAGGGTGGCTATTACTCTCTTTGGAATCCACCGTCTAGCAATTTGTTGTTGATCTCGGCGTCCAAAGTCATTTGTCTGCTTCTTTGCTGGATTGTTCTGATGTCGACGATGTTTCTGTTGTAGCAGATATGTAGCTACTTGATCCTTCCTTATCCAAGCTTGTCGAGTGTAAGGAATGGGGTATATTCTAATAGGTACAGACTTGTGATGATCCTGAGAACTAGTCTCTCTTGTGCATGGTGCTTCACTATGGTTGGTTCTAGATTGAATGGTACTCTAGTGACTTGCTAGATTAGAAGATGGTGTGCAAGCAGAATTCGGTGTGTCCTCACATGAAACACTTGATGAAGGGGATTCCATAGTGCTAGTGAACATACATTCATGACTGTGTTCATTAGAGTGAATTTTTGGCTCTATACTTGCGGCTTTGATTGGTCGTTCGTCTAGCAGGCTGAATACTTCACGATGTCCTATCTTGGCTGAGATGTATCCTAAAGCCAATTGGATAGTCACTTCATATTCGTATATCCAGTCTTGACCTAGCACTAGCTCTTCCAATAAGTCCTGATCGTGACATACTAAGAGTTTTTGTTCCATAGTGTTGTTGCCAAGGTGTAGAGGTAAGGTAATCTCTCCTATATACGTGGTGATCTTTCCTCCTATTCCAATCAGCTGTGCCTTTGATGGACGTAATTCCTCTTTGAGTGTTTGTGACAATGAATACTTGATGCAGCTTATAGCTGCTCCTGTGTCAATGAGAGCATCCACTAAGTGGTACTCCATTTTTCCGGCTCCCAAATTCAAATATGGTTGTGTCTTTTGTTGACCTAGATTTTCACTGGCTCTAAAATTAGCCATTGGGATGAGTTCTTCTCCTAGTCAATATCTCTCATCTCTCTCTCTCATCCACTCTTTCCGTTTCTTGATTCGTTCTAGTGCTTCCCGTCTTGTTTCTTCTCGTATCCTTTCTTCCTCGATGCGTCTATTCTTGCCCTTGATTAATCGTGACATTGTTTCTTCAGTCAATGGTTCTAGATATTTTTTCACTCGACACCCACTGATATAGTTTGGTAATACTTCCCCATCTAGAGTTGCTAAGCTGATGGCTCCACTCGTGGATATACGATTGATGATCAACGGGCCATATCCTCTCTTCTGCAACTTCTTAGCGTGTTGTTTTAGAGTATATACCTAAACTAAATCTCCTTCCTTCAAATTGTTGTCTTTAATATGAGCATCAAAATATGCCTTCTGTCGCCTTTTAGCAACATAAATCCCTGCTACTGCTTGTAACCTAGTTTCATGAAGCTTCTCTATTTGATCCAATTGAGCAGAGAGTTCATGTCCCTTCCACTCATATGTTGTTGCTACTCTAAGAGTGGGTATTAAGAAATCAAATGGTAAAATAGCATTCTGTCCATACACTAAGTTAAACGGAGTAGTGCCTATGGTAGTTTTGTAGGCGACTCTGAATGCCCATAAAGCGTGTTGTCATTGTTTATCCCAATCAGATCTACCATTGTTCATAATTTTTGTGAGAACCGTGCATAAGATTTTATTGGAACTTTCGGCTTGTCCATTGGCTTGTGGGTGATAAGGGGTTGATTTCTTATGAATTACCAAGAATTCATTCAGTAAGGCTTCTATTACTTCATTCACAAAATGTGTACCTCTATCACTCACAATTTCTATCGGTAGTCCAAATCTAGTGAAAACGTTCTCGAAGAGAAACTTGGCCGCAGTTCTTGCGTCATTTTTCTTGGTTGCTTTGGCTTCAACCCATTTGGTCAAATAATCGGTGGCTACAATTATGTATTCAGCATGGGATCCTTTAGTTGGGGGGCTAATAGGTCCTATGAAGTCTATTCCCCATTTAGTAAAAGCTCTGGCACTCATCATGGGTTTTAATGGCATTTCATCTCTTCTAATTGGATATTTCATTCGTTGACATGTATCACATCGTTGAACATATGTGGCTGCATCCTGATATAGAGTTGGCCACCACATACTAGCAAAGAGAATCATTTTTGATGTCTTATCTGCAGAGAAATGTCCTCCTGCAGCTCCTGTATGTGCCATCTCTAAAACAGCAAGATACTCGTCTTCATGAATGCACATTCGCAAATGATTATCTCTTCCTCGTTTGAAGAGTTGTTTTCCAATAAGAGCATAGTCCTTACTTTGTTCTACCAGTGCTCGTTTTCTTGCTAGAGTGGCTCCTTCTGGGTACTCGGGTCTTTAAGAACTTCACCAGAGGCATGCTCCATCTTGGTGCTATAGTGGAGTAGCATAGAGTGGAGCTCTTCTAGATTCCGTTCTTGACAGGTTGGGCAGGCTGATACATAGTTATGCGCATCCCTCTGCATGGTTGGCCAATATATCCCCAATCTCCTTAGTGTTTGCCATGTTCTGTTCGCATTTAGATGAGTTTTCCATTGATTTACATGTGCTTTTCGAAGCCACAATTCATGTTCCTCTTCTTCTCCACATCTCATGAGTAATCCATTTGAGTCTTGATGATACAAACTTCCAGCAATGATATGAAGGTTTTTAGTCTTCCATAGGTCTTGAGTTCGGTTTGGTGTGATCCCATCTTTAGGTCCATGCGTAAGTATAGGGATCAACTTTTCTGCCCATTGGGGACATACTTTGAGGTTGAACAGGTACGTGTCTGGCAGATCATCCGGTACTCCTATGGGTGGTACTCCATGTGTCATTCTTGATAGGTGATCCGCTCTTATGTGGGTATTTCCTTTCTTGACTACTACTTCAAAATCAAATTCCATCAACAATAGAAACCATCGTACTAGTCATCCTGTATTACAAGGCTTATTGACTAAGTACAATAGGGCCTGATGATCAATGAAGAATTTGAATTTGTTTGCCAATAAGTAGTGCCGAAACTTTTTTACTACATACACCATTCCTAGGCCTTCTCTTTCGGTTGTGGTATAATTGCGTTCTGCTTGATTCAATTGTCTACTTGCATAGGCTATAGGGTGATCTAACTTTCCCGTATCTGCAGGTTGAGCTAAGATGCAACCAATGGCAAACTTGGAAGCATCCACGTGAATGTGAAATGGCTTGTTCCAATTGGGTACTCGAAGGATTGGGGTTGAACTCAATCGACTCTTTAATTCATTAAAGGCTTTTTCACATTCTTCAGTCCAGTTAAACTGTGTCAATAATGCATAAAGAGGTCTAGCAATTATGGCATACATATGTATAAATCTTCGGTAGTATCCACAATGTCCCATAAATGCTGGACTTCTTTAGCAGTCTTTGGTCTCGGTAAATCCAGAATAACTTTGATTTTGTCTTCATCTGTTGAAATTCCATTTTTAGAGACAATATGTCCTAATATTTTTCCTTGTCGAACCATGAAGACACACTCTTCTGGGTTGAGGCATACTCGATATTGTCAACATTTGGCAAAGATCTTTCCTAGTTCAAGGATATGCTCTAATCGTATAGCTGAATAAGTACATAAATCATCCACGTATACCTCCATACTCTTTCTCAGGAACTCTTTGAATACATCTCCAACCTTATCGACTGGGATTTTTACTGTGTTTACTTCATCAGACATCTCCTTTTCTTCCACCTTGATCTCCCATTGACTAGTCAATTTCTCCTTCAAATGTGGTTTAACCTTCAACAGTTCTTCCAATGTCAGAGTGCAAGGGATTTTTACCTTTCTAAGGTGTCGTATGATGTCCGACGTTTGGACTGATGGGTTGAGTTCTTTTTTCCTTATTGAGGGAATGCAATATAATTATGAACTATGTTCGTACTCTCCTGTGTAATTTGGCAAAGCCTTTACTTCGTCATCTTCTTTGTCACTTGGATCCATTGGTAATATTTCTTCTGAATTCACTTCAGGTATTGAATCCTCTATTCCATCTTCAGCTTCTAGCTCTTCAAAGGGTGGTTCGATTCCTTCTACTTTCTTCCACCTGTCTTCTTGGACTCTTGCCCACAAGTCTTTAGGCCATTCCCCTTCTACTTCGGGAACAATGAATCCATCCCTTTTTTCCTCACAATAATTTCCATCATGTGTCTTACCTGCTTCGGGTTTCTCGTGATCATTAGCAATGACACACTTGGAATTCTCTTTCGGAAATTTGTGTATTCGGTAGTGGAACAACAGGTTTTTCTAAGGTCTGTTGAGCGACTTCTATTAATCTTTTGCAGATCTCCAACCTCTCTTTCTCTAGGTCACCTCTAGGATATTCTCTTTCATGTTGTTCTATGGTAGGTCCTACTCTTATTCGTGCCTTGTACGCCTGAATCCACATGGCCAATTCTTCAGGCATGGGATCTGCTAATACTGATCCTACCTCTTCTTTTTTACACTTTCCATTTTTATTTTCTTCTTCAAATTTCTGTTCCTCTTTTAGATTTTGTTCGCTCTTCTCATTTTCCTTCTTCTGTAGTAACTTCTTTTCCTTTATCCTATCTCTACGGTTCTTCCATCTTTGTGTTCGTTTGCTTACAACACTTCTCTCAGGCTCTTCCGAGTCTTCAACTCTCTGAGGTGTGGGTGTGTTCACCTCTCTGTAGCTTTGATTATTTTCCTCAGTTTTGTCTGGGCTCTCTCTAGCTTTGGCTCTAGTTATAGCTTTCAATGGTACCGTGTACTCCTTATCACTTCCTGATGATTCTACCACTTCTATCACGTTAATCTGTACATTAGAGTTAACTTTTTTGGGGTTCTTGGGGCAATCTCTGAAAAGGTGTTCTTTACCACAATCACTACAGTATCCTTCCCAGACTTGTTGTGGTGGTGGTGGATTTGGTAGTGTACACTCTCTGATATAATGATCACCTCCGCATCTATAACATGGTCCTCTAGGTACAAGCGGTCTGTTCATAGGTCGGGGGGATATGGATGCCCTAGGGGCTGTGTACATCAATGACACATAGTCCTGTTCGTATCCATAGGAACTATCTGGCATTTCCATGCCATAGGTATATGGTTCATACATTTGTCCATATTCTATCATAGAGCTCTCATAACTGGGATATTTTCCTTGACTATGGTCATAAGATGAGTCATATGGTTCATTGCTAGGCAATGGTGTGGCTGGGACTATCGCTCTCTCTAGGTTTTCTTCAGGTTGAGCTATTTTCACGGGGACAACATTCTGAGGATGGGGTGGCTGTTGTCCTAACACCGATTGTGGTTGATTGTAACCTTGATAAGCATATGGTCGTGGTACAGGTGCTTGCTGCTGATATGTGGGATATCTATAGGCTTCACCTCCTTGATCTCTCTGAGGGTATCCATAAGGTCTCATAACAGGTTGTGTTGGTCTTGATTGCCTATTGTAGGGACAATTTTCTACACTGCGATTTGTGTATTTTTGTTCTATGCTGCAATATTGTAGAGGGCCTAGAACGCGTGGTCTATTGTAAGCATAAGCACGTGGTGGGACTACTCCCCTAGTGCACAAATGAGATGGATGATCACCTCTACAATGCATACATCTTCTAAGCATGGGCACTCTCATTGGGTTTTTGGGGTAGTTCCTCTGTCCTTGGACATTCAGCTTCTTTGCTACTAGGTCGGCTATTTCCTCAACATTGTTCTTAGGGTTCGATGTGCTGCTTGCTGAATCTTCACTCTTCATACTACCTTGAGGTATCTTCAGATCCTCCGCAAGATTGTCCTCTAGGTCAATACATTCTTTCATGCATTCTTGCAAGGTTTGAACTCTCTTCACATACACCAGAGATCTTAATGATCCATTCAATAATCCTTCCAAAAATAATGACACCATTTTGTTTTGGGTGGGTCTCTCTTCCATTGGACATCTATCCACATACTGCTTGAATCTTCTTGCTACCAATCTCACTGATTCTGTAGGAGCTTGCTTAAAGCTATGGATTAATGATGACGAATTGTTTTTAATTCCAGACTTAGTGAATTCTTCAATCATTTCTTGATAGACTTGTTCCATGTTCTGAAAATCATTTGGATCTAATGGCTGGAACCAAGCTAAAGTTGTGTCTGTCAAGGTTAGACCAAAAGATTCATATTGGATTAAAAAATCTTCTACTTGTTCGGCTCTGATTACTTGCTTGAATTCAGCTATATGATTGTAAGGTTCACTCGAGTCATCATAGTGATTTCTCATGCATTTGGCCACTTGAATTGGCCTTAATCTTCTTCCTCCTTCAGGTGGTCTAGGCATTACAGGGAACATGGGTCTCCCTATCGGTATACCAGGTCCTCTTGCCACAGGTGGTCTCATAGAAGCAGGAATTCCATTCCATGGGTCAACAGGTGGCCGAGGCCGATAGTTAGGGTTATTTGCAGGCATAACAAACTGCACATGTGGTCTAACCGGGATTTGAGTTTGTTGTGTTTGTCTTGACTGTTGAAATGAATTCTTCTGAGAGGTTCCATGTCGGTTTTGTGAAGTAGTGGCTTTATCCCTCGGGGGAACACTGGAATGTTCTGATATTTCAACCCGGCTCTCTCTGAATCTGTTAGGGGCCAATACCTTCTCTGGT
>CM035443.1:50215113-50217613 GCA_020310875.1 Ceratopteris richardii
TTCTTAGGGTCCTCATAGCCAGGAGGTTGTGACATATATACCTCCTCTGAAATCCATCCATTCAAGAAGGCATTCTTGACATCCAATTGGTAATTTTTTGATGCAGCCACACTTACCAACACTCTGATTGTTGGCATCTTGGCCACAGGAGAGAATAGAATGTCTCTTCATATTCAATGCCTTGTGTTTGTGCAAAACCCTTGGCTACCAATCTGGCTTTGTACCTATTAATTGACCCATCAGAATTTCTTTTAAGTTTGTAGATCCATCTGGATCCTATTATCTTCATGGATTCCTTCTTTGGTACTAGCTCCCATGTGTCACTTTCCTTGAGTGCTTCAATCTCATCATCCATAGCTTCTTTCCATTCTGTCTTGGTTATTGCTTCTTCATATGATCCTTGTTCTTCAATTGACAAATCTTTGGCAACATAAACAGAGTGTTTAGTAACAAGAGATGTATCATACCCATATCTGATAGGTTTTTTGCTCTCACTTTGTGATCTTCTAATTGACTGATTTGAAGATTCAGGTATATCTTCAAGATTCTTCATTTTGACTTTGCCTTTGGACTTCCATGCCTTGAACTCTTCAAGGTTGATAACATCTTCATCATCTGAAGTTGAGTCTTCATTCTAAGTAGGTTCTTCCTTAGCAAGACTTGGAAACTCCTCTTCCAAGTCATAGGGTAGTTTGAACTTCATGCATTTATTCTCATACCAAGAATCATTTTCATCAAAGACAACATTTCTACTAACCATGAATCTCTTATTGGAAGGGTTATAAAACCTGTAACCTTTTTTATTTAAGTCATATCCAATAAAGATGCACTTTTCAGCCTTTGGGTCTAGCTTACCTCTTATGTGAGAAGGAATGTGTACATATGCTACACATCCAAATATCCTGCAATGGTCTAGTGAGGGTCTTCTACCATGCCATGCTTCATAGGGTGTCATCCCATCAAGGGACTTAGATGGCAACCTGTTTATGAGGTAAGTGGCAGTAGAAACACTCTCTGCCCATAGGTAATTAGGTAATTTTTTTCGTTCAACATAGACCTAGTTGTTTCAACAATCAACCTATTTCTTCTCTCATCTACCCCATTCTGTTTAGGAGTGTACCTTGTAGTGGTTTCTCTTTTGATGCCTCTGTCCTGCAAGAAGTCTTCAAATTCATTGGAGAAGTACTCACCTCCTCCATCTGACCTTAGTCTCTTCAAGTTCTTTCCTGTCTCATTTTCAACTAGTGCAAGGTATTTTTTAAAGCAATTAAACACCTCATCCTTGTGCGTCATGAAGTACATTATAGTCCACCTGTTATAATCATCAATAAAAGATACATAGTACCTTGATCCTGAGATTGAGGGGTCTTTGCTTGGTCCCCATACATCTATATGGACAACCTCTAGGTAGTCTTCATGCATGTATCCTTTCCTTGAGAAGGGTAACATGTGAGACTTCCCAAATTGACAAGCACTACATTTATATATCATATGTTGTTTGGAAACATTGGGTATTCCACTAACACATTGATCCCTGCATATCTGCTTCAAGGTTCTTTATCCTAAATGTCCTAACCTTTTGTTCCAAATCTCAAGCTATGAAAGTGTTTGATCTTTATAATTGTATAATGCAATGTTCTTTGTATCTTCTAGGTCAAAAGTAAAAAGTCTACCTGATTTTTCTCCTTTAGCAATCCTCTTGAACCCATGCCTTGGATCCTCCACAAATGCTCCAAATTGGTTCAATCTAACCTGCAAACCTTTCTCCACAATCTATCCAACACTCATCATATTTTTGGTAATGGTTGGTACATAAAGTACCCTACTCAACAAATTCTGATTTCCATCACAAGTCTTAACATTTACAACTTTAACTACTAAGTGCTTGGTATCATCACTTGTTTGGACTTGATGCTTAGCTTTTGGCTCCTCAAGATCAGAGAGTAGTGCTACATTCCCAGCCACATGATTTGAGCATCCTGAGTCAATGTAGAATAGGTGGTCATCATTAGTACTTGGTTTTGAAGTCATGTTCATGATCAGAAGAGAATCATCTTGCTCCTCTGTATAGTTGTTGTAGTCTTTTCTACATTTGAATCCTCCTTGATAATTTCCATTGTAGTTGTTGTTGTAATTGTTGTTGCAGTTGTTGTTGTAGCCTTGGTGATGGTTGAATCTACCTCTTGACTGTGAGTATCCACCTCTTTGATATCCTCTTCCTCTCTGATTTTTGTAATCTTGAAACACTCATCTGTAGTGTGATTTGATAAACCAAAAATGTTGCATGGTGAGGAGTTATAGGATCTCCCCCTACCTTTTTTACCTTCTCTGACCCTTCCTCTTGATGATCTACCTCTCCCTGCATAGTTGTCTTGGGAGGTAGAGCCTTCATCTTCTCATTTCTTGTTCTTGCCTTTATCTTTAGCTTTACCTTTATCAATGTATAGGGCAGAAGAACTATTACCTTTGGATGTATCTCCATTCTTGTTGAGCTTGGCTT
>CM035443.1:50225113-50227613 GCA_020310875.1 Ceratopteris richardii
ACATGATTTACAAGTGTGGAGCATGTCAATTTGGTAAGTCTCACAGGTTACCCTATTCAAGGAAAGGTTTCATGCATGAAGACTACCTAGACTTGGTACACACAGATGTTTGGGGACCTAGCAAGGACCCTTCTATTTCAGGTTCAAGGTATTATGTGTCCTTCATTGATGATTATAGCAGGTGGACCATTTTATACTTTATGAAGCATAAAGATGAAGTGTTTAATTGTTTCAAGAGGTATCTTGCACTTGTTGAAAATCAAACAGGAAGAAGCTTGAAGAGGCTAAGGTCAGATGGAGGAGGAGAGTACTTCTCCAATGAGTTTGAAAATTTCTTGCAGGAAAGAGGTATCAAAAGGGAGATTACTACAAGATACTCACCTGAACAAAATGGGGTAGCAGAAAGAAGGAATAGACTTATAGTAGAAACAGCTAGGTCTATGCTTAATGAAAAAAAGTTGCCAAATTATCTTTGGGCAGAGAGTGTATCCACTGCCACCTATCTCATAAACAGGTTGCCATCCAAATCACTTGATGGCATGACACCATATGAAGCTTGGCATGGTAAGAGACCCTCTCTGGATCATTGCAAAATCTTTGGTTGTGTAGCATATGTGCATATTCCCTCATAGGTAAGGGGAAAGCTAGATCCCAAGGCTAAATAATGTATCTTCATTGGTTATGATTTGAACCAAAAGGGATACAGATTCTACAACCCAACAAACAAAGGTTTCAAGGTAAGCAGAGATGTCATCTTTGATGAGAATGACTCTTGGTATGAAAATGAATGCAGGAAGATTAGTCTACCCTATGACATGGAAGAAGATTTTCCAAAGCTCACCAAGGAGGAACCAATTCAGCAAGAAGATTCAAGCTCAAATGATGATGATACAATAAACCTTGAAGAGTTCAAGGCTTGGAAGTCCAAAGGGAAGATGAAGATAAAGCAACTAGAAGATAAACCAGAATCTTCAACTCAAGCAATGAGGAGATCTCAGAGAGAAAAGAAGAAGCCTATCAGATTTGGGTATGACACATCACTTGTAACTAAACATTCTGTATATCTTGCAAAGGACTTGTTGAATGAAGAACCAGGTACCTATGAAGAAGCAATTACCAAACCAGAATGGAAAGAAGCCATGGATGAAGAGATGGAAGCTCTCAAGGAGAGTGATACATGGGACTTGGTACCCAAGAAAGACTCTATGAAGGTAATAGGATCCAGATGGATCTACAAACTAAAGAAGAATTCAGATGGAACAATAAACAGGTACAAAGCTAGGTTGGTAGCCAAGGGTTTTGCACAAACCCAAGGCATTGATTATGAGGAGACATTTTCTCCTGTGGCTAAGATGCAAACTATCAGAATATTGGTGAGTGTAGCTGCATCCAAGAATTGGAACATGTACCAATTAGATGTCAAGAATGCTTTCTTGAATGGATGGATATCTGAAGAAGTCTACATGTCACAACCACCTGGCTATGAAGATCCAAAAAAGGTACATTATGTTTGTAAATTGAAGAAGGCTCTGTATGGTTTAAAGCAGGCACCTAGAGCATGGAATTACAGGTTGACAACCTACCTCCAAGACCAAGGATTTGTGATGAGTAAAGCAGACACTTCTCTATTCATAAAGAGAAGTAGTACAAAGGTAATCTACTTGTGTGTTTATGTTGATGACATCATCATTACAGGTAATGATGTCAATGGGATTAGACACATCAAAGGACAGATGATGAAAGAATTCAAGATTAGTGATCTTGGATTATTGAAGTACTTCTTAGGTCTTGAGTTAGTCTACACCAACTCAGGTATATATATCACTCAAAAGAAGTATGTGCAGGATATGGTCAAGAAGTTTGGCTTGCAGGATGCTAAAGTATCTACTACTCCAATGGAGATCAACTTAAAGCTAAGTGCTCATGAAGGAGAAGAAGTCCAAGACATCACAGGATACCAAAGTATGGTAGGTAGTTTGAACTATGCTACCTTGACAAGAATTGACATAGCATATGGAGTTAGTGTGCTTAGTCAATTCATGCACAAGCCAAGGGTACCTCACCTAGAGGCAGCAAAGAAGATCTTGAAGTATCTGAAGGGAACTCAAAGTCATGGTTTGTACTTTCCATATACATCAGATATTGACATTAAAGTTTACTCAGATGCAGATTGGGCAGGATGCAAGGATGATAGGAGAAGCACCTCAGGATACATTTGTTTTGCAGGAGATAAGCCTATTTCTTGGTCAGCCAAGAAGCAACCTACAGTGGCATTGTCATCCACTGAAGCAGAGCATAGAGGGCTTGCCAATGCAACTCAAGAAGCTATCTGGTTGAAGCTTCTATATACAGAGTTAGGCCTATATACAAGGCCACCAATTATCTTTGGAGATAACACTAGCTCTCTTCACCTTGCAGCTAATCCAATTTATCATGCCAGAACCAAACACATAGAGGTTCATTACCACTATGTGAGAGAGAAGTTACTTAGCAAAGAGAT
>CM035443.1:50232613-50240113 GCA_020310875.1 Ceratopteris richardii
AGTGAAAAGATAAAAAGTGTATTGAGTAAAAGTGGCCGCCAATCATTCACGGCGACTACCTATCTTTGGGGATCCAATTCAAATCAAAGGGAATATTTGACCTACCCCTCCAATTTTGGGCATTCAACCGGCGCATGATCAGTGGACGTGAAGATTCGGCAAGGCTCTCTTGGCCTATTGGGGCCTATAAAATCAAAGGATTTGTGCTCATTGGAGTTACGACTACAACACACTGGAGTACATGTACAAGTTTTAGGGATACAGTGGTTCGTGCGTACGTACAGAAGACCTCTCTTGCATTTGGTGGTTTCAAGTCTACTGTGGGAGCTACTCTGTTGTGTATACAGAGGGGAGGCTTCTCAGTGAAGGGCTATGAGCACCATAGTGTAAAAGAGTAGCTTGGTTTCTTCTTCTTTTTTCTGTGGGTCAGTGTGATTGATTGTGTTCTATTCTCTTGAGAAGATCTTACCATTTGTATTGTTCTGAGTTAGCCCGCATATTACCCTTATGCTGATCTGTTGTATTGAAGTTAATACCTATAAGGGGGCTTGTGAGCCCTAAGCTTGCACTTTTGAGCACTACTCTGCCCAACCTTGTAATCATCTGATTTGAATCAAGCAGTGTACGATCTCCCTTGGTCATTGGTTGTCTATATTTCCTGAAGAATTTATCACTCTGTGTAAACTTTGTATCTGCCTGCTCACAGAAATGTTAAAGGGTATACTTCCCTAAAGAGAACCCCCCTTGAGTAGGCGACGTACTCGAAGTGTCTGTTTTCTATAAAAGTTGATACCCCAGTACCTCCTCTACAGTTTGGCACGCCCGGTGGGACCTTTGCATTTCTGTGAGAGGATTTTCGCCCTATTGTATTTGCGAGTAGGTACATGACCCATACGCGGGCAGATAAGGAGTCTCATCGTGAACGGAAGCGTCTTAACAAGTTAGAAATAGCCACAACCAATGAGCCTACCTCTCCTCCATCATCCTTGAATCTATCCATTGATTTGGGAGTAACACCATTATCAAAGGAGAAACATAAGAGAACCTTAGATTTTTCCTCTGATACTTCAGAAGAGGCGCCGGCACCAATGGAGGATCTTTCCCATTTACTCTCTAGGTTGAACATCAAGTTTCCTACATTTAAAGGATTGGCTTATGAAGATGCAGATGACCACGTGAGGAAATTCGTCTCGTTATGCCGTGGAAGAGGATTGCAGAACTGGGAGGATGCAATGTTGGTGCTCTTTCCATCTACATTGGAAGGCCTTGCAGACAAATGGTATAGCCAGTATGCAGATGGGCACTTCACTACGTGGGAGGCACTAAAAGCGGCATTCTCGCAGACATTTCGACCAAGCGACTCTTCGGAACGAGCTCTAGATCAGCTAGAGAACCTAAAATTACGAGCAGGTGAATCCTTTCATGAATTGCACACTAGAACTAAAGCACTTGTTTCTCGTTTGCCTCATGCTCCAGGTGATTTTTTAGTCAAAAAATGGATTGAGAAGGCTCTGCCTAAGTCATCTCAACAAAAGCTTCGGGAATCCCTCAGACTGGATGCAACACTTGATGGTTTTGTTGCAACTGCATCCCGCATTGAGGAGGCTAGAATACATTTTGAAGTGGAGTCTCAACCAAATTATGCATCCGATTTGGATCCGATCGGGCAACTCAGGAAGGAGTTGGAAGCCTTAAGGATGCAGCAAAGTCGTCAAGAAGAGAGGGTCATACCGCCACCCTCAACCCATAATGTGGATGAAGTGTCTCAACTTAGGCGTGAGCTTGAAGACTTGCGGACTACCCAGGACATACGAAGACAGGTTTGGTGTACAATATGTAGTAATAATGGACATTCCAATGTAAATTGTCCTAACAGAGTCAGTTGTCAGTTCTGTGGCAAAGAGGGTCATGAAGCAAGAGACTGCTACTACCTTAAGGGGACACAACAGCGAGGTAACCATCAAGGTGTAGATTCATATTATGCTAGCACTTCTAATGCACCTAATAGAGAAGAGACCCGCCCAACTCGGTCTAGATACAATAGGCCCCTAATGTGTTACCGCTGTGGGGAGTATGGCCATATGCAGAACAGGTGTTCTCTTCCAGAGGATGCACCCCCTTGTCAGCACTGTCCAGATGCTAAGGATCACTACACCAGAGATTGCCCAAGAGGTCGTCCGGCTCCAATTCACATGATTGCAGTCTCCCCACAAGTAGAAGGTATGACCGCTCAATCTTATGTTGTTTCGTCTTCATCCATGCCAATGATGACCAGAGCCAGGCAAGCGGCAGTAACCCAAAAGGAGGAACAACAAGGACTCAAAGATAGAGTTGTAGAAAAGAGGGTGGGATGGAAGGACCAAGAAGAAATGGAAGAAGCTTACGAGAGGGCGACTACTTTGCTAAAAGATCAACCAACAAGTACTTCTGAAGGCAAGCAAGAAGTGAACATTGAAGAAATTTTGAAAGGTATTCATCATAAGATTAGCCTGTATCAACTCATAAAGATAGATCCTAAAGTAAGAAGTGATCTGCTGAAGATTATACATTCTGCATGCTTGTGCCCACCTCCTAGCATAGATGGTTTTATGGTGGACTTTCCTCCTGCACCCTTGGCTGATTATCAGAGCTCAAGATTATCCGTTTCCATCAAGGATGAAGCTCTAGCAGGTGTTATTATAGATGGAGGTTCCGGCATCAATTTGATGCCTGATTTCACTATGAAGAAACTAAGGCTCAATCCCACAAAGGCAGCACCCTTCACAGTCACCTTAGCAGATCAACGTCGGGTTGCACCAGTGGGCATTGTTGAAAAGGTACTTATGATAGTGCAGGGTTGTCATTTTGTTTTAGACTTTGTTGTTATTGCCCTGCCTCAGGAGACCTCATACCCTCTACTCCTGGGAAGGCCTTGGTTAAGGCAAGCAAAGGCTCTACAGGATTGGGGAAAGAACAAGTTATGGATTTCCACATGTACTAACAATCAATTACAGATACATTTGGAAGAAGGATCAGACATCAACAAGGCTACTGGATATACAATGGAAACTCAGGTAATGCCTTCAGAAGATGATGCTCTATTAAATTGGATGATGGGAAGTGCAGAATGCTGCACAGTAGAGATATGTGAGGTAAATGAGGATGTTGCTGAAGCAACACAAGGTGGTCGGGAAGAGGAAACAACTGATGTTTTTCGCTTAAACAATATAGAAAAGAGTAAGCAAGGAAGACGAGTTTATCTTTTGCAGGCACCTCCTGAAGAACAGAAACCTCAAATTGAGACTGATAATCAAAATTCAACACTCAGCGCCACTACGATGGTATGTAAAGAGAAGGCAAGTAAACAAGAGGAATCAGATGATTTTATGCTTACAGGACCAGAAAGAGACAAAGTTGTACCTGCATCTGAGGAAGATAATGGTGACCTTCAAGAACTTCCATTCTCAAATATACCCTTAGGATGGATCAAGGAACAGATTGTGGATCATAAATTGAACTCTGCTCCTGCATACAGTGGTGATGAGCTTTCAAGTGAGTCCAATTCTGAAAAGTTTGTTCAAGAAGTAAATCTTGGAGATGAAGAGAATCCTCAGATAGTTCACTTGGCTGCTTGGTTATGGCACTATCCGTCTTTACTGCAGAAGGTAACTTCCCTACTTTTTACCTATAAAAGTGTCTTTGCATGGTCCTATAAAGACTTATCAGGGATACCTGAGGAGCTTGGATTACAGCGGATACCCTTAGTGGAAGGAGCTTCAGCTGCAAGAAGTAGACCTTACCGACTCAATCCAAAGTATGCAGAGGCAGTAAAGCTAGAAATCACAAAATTGGAAGAGGCAGGTATCATTGTTCCTGTAGAACACTCACGGTGGCTTTCTTCCATGGTCATTGTACCAAAGAAAAACGGCAAAATAAGGGTATGTGTTGATTTTCGTGCCTTGAATAAGGTAACTATTCAGGATGGTTTTCCTCAGCCATTCACAGAGCATGTGCTTGAAGAAGTAGCTGGACACTCTCTATATAGTTTTCTTGATGGGTTCAGTGGCCACAATCAGATAGCCATTCATCCTGAAGATAGAGACAAGACGGCTTTTGTTACTCCATGGGGCACATATGTTTATACCCGTATGGCTTTCGGCTTAAAAAATGCGCCAGCATCCTTTAATAGATCAATGTATCTCATACTGGGAAAATGGCTAACCTCATTTTTGCGCATTTTTATGGATGATTTCTCAGTATTTTCAGGAACAGATAAGAGAGCAATAGTTCAAGATTTCAATAATCACCTGGGAAATCTGAAAGAAATCTTTGAACAGTGTCTCAAAACAGGTCTGAAGTTAAATCCCGCCAAATGTCATTTTTTGGTCACTAAAGGTACTCTTCTTGGCCACATAGTCTCAGTAGAAGGGATAGCTGTTGATCCGGCAAAGATCACTGCTATTCTCTCCATGCCGATTCCTCGAACTCCAAAGGAGGTACAAAGCTTTTTAGGCCATGCAGGATATCATAGACGATTTATCAGAATGTATTCAGAAATAGCTAAGCCTTTGTCCAGGCTTACAAGTAAGAATGTCCCTTTCTCATGGACTCCTGAAGCTGAGAAAGCGTTTTGCGAATTAAAATTGAGGCTATGTACTGCTCCTCTTTTAACTGTTCCTAATTGGTCATTAGAGTTCCACGTACATACAGATGCCAGTCTTCATGCAGTTGGAGCAGTCTTGGCTCAACCATCATCACAGAAGATAGATCAACCTATCGTTTATGCTAGCAGATTGCTTACCAAAGCAGAGAGGAACTACAGCACTACTGAAAGGGAAGGTTTGGCTATCGTGTTCGCTCTTCAAAAATTCTGGCATTACCTCTTAGGTGTGCATTTTATCGTCATAACTGATCATCAACCTTTGAAGTACCTGATTAACAAGCCCAGAGTAGCTGGAAGGGTTTGGCGATGGTTATTGTTATTTCAAGAATTTGATTTCGATATTCATATTAAGCCAGGGAAAGAGCATTATATGGCGGATCAGGTATCAAGAACTGCTCTCAGTGAACAAGCAACAGGTATCGATGATGAATTGGTGGATAGTACTCTTTTTTTGGTTACAATGCAGACTGATTGGTATAATGAAATTCTTGAGTTCCTTTCCATTGGAGAATTTCCCAAACATCTATCAGCACTAGAAAAGAGGAAATTACTTTTTAAGTCCAAATCTTACTCACTCATAGATGGAAATTTATATAAATATTGTCATGACGGTATCTTGAGAAAGTGTGTTTTTCCAGAAGAAGTAAACTTTTTGCTTGAAGCAGCACACAACGAAGGGCATATGAAGGGAGAAGAGTTGGCTCACAAGATTATCCACCAAGGATTATGGTGGCCTCAGATATACAAAGATGCAATCAAATTTGCCAAGGGGTGCGATATCTGTCAGAGATGTGCTCCTAAGCCAAACAAGATGAGTTTCCAGCCATTAGTCATCTCCACAGGATGGCTACCTTTTGAAAGATGGGGACTTGACTTTATTGGTCCGATCAGTCCAATGGGTCAACCTGGAAGAAAGAGATATATTCTTATGGCCACGTGTTATGCAACTAAGTGGGTGGAAGCTAAAGCCACTACAGATTGCTCGGCCTTGACAGTGGCTAAATTTTTGTTTAAACGTATTTTTTCCAGATTCGGGTGCCCAATTGAAGTCACTAGTGACAAGGGCACTCACTTTGTGAATCAGTTGCTCCAAGTCATCTTTGACAGGTATAAAATCTTTCACAGGAAGTCATGTGCTTACTATCCCAGAGCGAATGGCCAAGCAGAAAGTTCTAACAAAATTTTGATTGGGCTCTTACGCAAATTATCCTTTGAGCATCAAAGTTCTTGGCCACAGGCACTAATTGGTGCAATGTGGGCTTTCCGAACTACTAGAAGGGGAACCACTGGCGAAAGTCCATTCCGCCTAGTCTATGGTAAAGAAGCATTGGCACCTTTCGAATTTATTATCAAGAAGGAAATCGGAGCCAGAACCATGGGTATTGAACCTCCAATCAGAAGACTTGTGGCATTGGAAGAATATAGGGAAGCAGCAATGAAGAAACTACAGATAAAGCAAGAGGAACGCAAACGGTTGCATGACAGGTATTTAAGGACTAATGAGGTACAGGAGGGATCTTTGGTCCTGGTGCATCAAATCCCGTCGCCATTCACCAAATTGGCACCTAAATGGATAGGGCCATATAAGGTCATCAAAGTATTGCCACACGGTGCAGTGCAACTAGAGGATCTGCAAGGCAACTGGTTGCCCTTGGTTAACATCTCCAGGGTGAAAAGTTATTTGAATTGATGGAAGCAAGATGAAATTCACTCCCTGTACATACCATAGGTCTTTTATTTTCTGCAGTTCGTTTTGAAGCAATAAGCAAATAAAGAAATTGCACCAGGGACGGTGCAAAAGCTTGATGTGGGGGTCTGTAGTACACCTCCTTCTCTCTCTCTCTCTTTCTCTCTCCACCCTCCGCCCCTCCTCTTTCCTCCCTCCGCCTCCTATTTCCTCCCTCTGCCCTTCCCTCTCTGCACTCCGCACCCCTCCTCACTACGCCCTCCGCTCTCTCTTTCTCTCTCTCTCTCTCTCTCTCACTCTCTCTCTCTCTCTCTCTCTCTCTCTCTCTCTCTCTCTCTCTCTCTCTCTCTCTCTCTCTCTCTCTCTCTCTCTCTCTCTCTCTCTCTCTCTCTCTCTCTCCCCTCTCTCTCCTCTTCCCCGCCCGCGTGAACCCCCTTCTCCTTCTCTCTCTTTCTCTATTTTTCTCTCTCCTCCCCCCTCCCTTCTTCCTTCTCTCTCTCTCTCTCTCTCTCTCTCTCTCTCTCTCTCTCTCTCTCTCTCTCTCTCTCTCTCTCTCTCTCTCTCTCTCTCTCTCTCTCTCTCTCTCTCTCTCTCTCTCTCTCTCTCTCTCTCTCTCTCTCTCTCTCTCTCTCTCTCTCTCTCTCTCTCTCTCTCTCTCTCTCTCTCTCTCTCTCTCTCTCTCTCTCTCTCTCTTTCTCTCTCTCTCACCCGCTGCACCCTCCGTGCCCGCCTCATGCTCCGCCTCCCCACCCGCTTGGTATCCCCCCGCCCCCCGCTGCATTTCACCCCCCCGCCACCCGCCGAGTTTTCCCCCGCCCTCCGCCTGAAACTCCCCCCCCGCCCTCCGCCTGAAACTCCCCCCCCCGCCACCCGCCAAGTCTTCCCCCGCCCTCCGCCTGAAGCCCCCTCCCTTCCTCCACTAGCCCCTCCGCCCCCGCATGCCGCCTCTGCCCCCGCCCCTCACCCACCTCCGCCTTCGCCCCCGTCCACATTTCCCCCCTCACTCCGCCTCCGCCCCCGCCCCTCACCCACCTCCGCCTCCGCCCCGCCTGCACTCCCCCCCTCACTCCGCCTCCGCCTCCGCCCCCGCCACTCACCCCCTCACTCTGCCTCCGCCCCCGCCCACACTCATCCCCGCCTCCGCCTCCGCCCTTGCCCCTCACCCACCTCC
>CM035443.1:50250113-50420113 GCA_020310875.1 Ceratopteris richardii
GTCCATTCACCTTTGCTTCCATATCAGTCATCAAGGATATATTGCCACTCAGATGATTGCTACATCCTGAGTCAATATAAAACACCCTTTGGTCTTCTCCTACTACTTGATGAGTTGCATTCAAGATAAGAGTCATATCATCCTTCTAATCTGATGCATAGTTATAATAATTGTTGTTGTAGGACTGAGGTTGAAAGCTTCTTCCACCTCCTCTAGCATATGATGTCCTACCACCTCTTCCTCTGAAGTTGCCTCTTTGGTTTCTGCCTCCTCTAGCTCTTTGATTAAAACTCTGATTATTTTTTCCTCCATTTTGCTTGTTATACCAACAATCATTTGCCAAATGATTGGTTCTGCCACAAATCCAACAAGCTTTAGTATTATCTTTATTCTTACCTCCTCTTCCTTTACCTCTGAAGTTCATCTTTCCTTTTGTAAAGTTAGCTTGGCTTGAGGTTCCTTCATCATCATTTGACTGCTTCCCTTTGCCATTCTTTTTCTTGTTCTTGGAGTACATAGCTTGACTTGCACTCCTATCATTGTCTCCCTTAAATGTCCTGCTTAAAAGTTAGCATGCACCCTAGCAATTGATTAAGATCAGGAGTAAAATGATCAAGTGAAAATTCTATGGACAGTATGAAGGGCTTCGACTTCTCATCTCCTCTCAGACCTGTAAGTATTTGCCTTACCAACTTATCCTCTTCAATATCTTCATCTATAGCTCCCAAGCTATCTGCAATATCCTTCATTCTTGCCATATAATCATAAATTGATTGTGAGCTCTTCTTCTTGAAAGTAATGAACTCAGCCCAAAGTGAGGACTTCCTTGACTTGGTTGTGTTTTGGAAATGCTCTTCCAAAGCATTCCACACATCTGTTGCACTTTCTAGTCCTCTAATGTGAGGTAGAAAATAATCATTTACAGCCATGTAAATGATGCTCCTTGCTTGAGCATCCTTTCTCATCCAAGTCTTCAAATCTGCAAGCTCTTCCCTAGTTGGAATACTAGGATCTGCAAACTCAAGCTTTTCTTCTTCTCCTGTAATGAATGCCATCAAATTTACTCATGAGGTGTGCCTCCATCCTCATGGACCAAGCTGAATAGTTCTCCCTATCTAGCTTATCAATCTGCAAGCTTTCTCCCATCTTTGATCTTCTATGTCTGCAATTATTATGATTTATGATAATAAAGTGTACCTTTGATATGAAGCTTCAATCCTTTTTTATCCTTCAAACTCGTACTTTGTAGTTCTGCAAGTTATCTTCAAGAATTTGTTATTATCCTCCTTCAATTAGAAGGAACTTCAATATCTGCAGCAGTCGAGACTTCCAACGCCTTTACTTCACTTGTATTGCACCTTCAACTTTGATATGACTGTTGGAGACCTCTTAATCTCCAAAGGCCTGATCTATACTGATCTAAGAGCACCTCTATATCAGTTATAGAACAAACTTTACACAAATTTACCAAATCATTCATGAACAATTCTCTGAGTGAGAATTTTCCTTCTTTAAGAAGTCTGCTTGAAAGATTGACTTCATTACCTGCACATAGCTTCAGATTTCTTCAATCTACTGATATACATACCTCCAAGCTACCTTTGTGCAATCATATCATCCATTAGTCCTTCAAAAGAATCATTAAAACTTCAATTTGATCCTTAAGATCAAAAGTATGTCAGAAACTCTCTTCCTGAATAAACGACTTCGACATAGGTAACCTCTAAGGTTGATTTCTCACAGCACATATCCTGTTTTGCTAAATGCTTTTAGCCATAGCTTCCTTGCCTTCTAACTTAGATTTTGAATGCTCACTCATTAAAAACTTTACACTGTGCACTGAGATCTAAGCAAAACATTGACACGAAAAAATGCATGACTCTGAGAGGTCTCCCTGCAGACTTTACACACACATGTTCCTATTGATCATACTCATAGCATGAAAGGAATTAGACCATGAAACTTTGAACATAGCTTCATTAGTTTCCAGGTTAGATGTGTAGAAAAGGATTTCTGATCCACGTGATGAGACTGAGAGAACTCAAAGAAAAACTCATCGCTAATTTCCTGAGAAAGACTCTCTACACGTTGATGATGCTACAAGATGGATAACATTATATGTTTTGAAGGAAAGATCAAAAGTGTTTGAAGCTTTCATGCATTTTCATGCATATGCAGAGAGAGTCACAGGTCAAAAGCTTAAGAGACTGAGGTCTGATGGAGGGGGAGAATACTTCTCCCAAGAGTTCAACGATTATCTTTGGAATGAAGGTATTAAGAGAGAAATAACCTGCAGGTATACACCACAACAAAATGGTGCAGCAGAAAGAAGAAATAGGACTTTGGTTGAGTTTGCTAGAGCTATGATGAAGATGAAGAATTGTCCAAATTATCTTTGGGCTGAGGTTGTAAATACAGCTCCATATCTTGTGAATAGATTACCATGTGCAGCTCTAAATGGAATGAATCCATATGAAGCTTGGTGGGGTAAGAAAACAACACTAGATCATTGTAGAGTGTTTTGATCAATTGCATATGCTTATGTGCCATCACAACTTAGACATAAAATTGAACCAAAGGCAGAAAAATATGTGTTCATTGGTTATGATGAAAAGCAGATGGGTTATAGGTTGTGGAATTTGAAAAATTCCACAACCTAAAAATTTCTTGTTTCTAGAGATGTTACATTTGATAAACAGAAAAGTTTGTATGCAGATCAAAGTCATACACCTGAAGAATTTGAAGAAGAGGTAAGAAGATGTGAGAAAGGAAAATCAATTGTGCAGGTGAATAGAGATGAAGACTATATGCAAGCAAGTACATCCAGAAGTGAATTAACAAGAAGAAATGAAGAAGCTCCTATATTTGATGAAGAGGTGTATCTAGACACATATGAAGAATGTGAACCAAGGAGGTCAAGCAGGACTAGAAGGCAACCAGAAAGGTATTCTTATGATACTTCTTACATAACTTAGAAGAACTATGCATATATGGTCAAAGATGATGAAGAACTATGATGAAGCTAAAGGTAAGAAGCAATGGGAAGAAGCAATGAAGGAAGATTCAATGCACTGGAGGAGAACGAGACATGGGAACTTGTTCCTAAACCAAATGGTAAGAACTATGATGAAGCTAAAGGTAAGAAGCAATGGGAAGAAGCAATGAAGGAAGAATTCAATGCACTGGAGGAGAACGAGACATGGGAACTTGTTCCTAAACCAAATGGTAAGAAAGTAATTGGAAATAAATGTGTTTATAAAGTGAAGAAGCTTGCAGATGGAAGTATAGCCAGATACAAAGCTAGAATGGTGGTGAAAGGCGATGCCCAAACCTATGGCATAGATTATGATGAGACATTCAGTCCTGTAGCTAAGATGTCAACTATAAGGACAATCATTGATATTGCAGCTTCAAAAGGATGGACCCTAAGTCAATCGGATATAAAGAATGCATTGAATGGATACATATCAGATGAGGTATACATGGAACAACCTCAAGGATTTATAGATTCCAGGTATCCAAATTTTGTTTGTAGGTTGAGAAGAGCATTGTAATGGAACTATAGACTGGTGAAGTATCTGAATGATTTTGGATATCAAAGTTCAAAAGCAGATCCAAGTCTACTAATCAAAAGAACAAAGGAAGGTACAATCTACATTTGTATTTATGTAGATGACATTATAATCATAGGTACTTCAGATGAAGGAATCAAGGAGGTAAAGAGATTACTTGAGAAAGAGTTAAAGATCAGTGACCTAGGAAAGTTGTCATACTTTCTTGGAATGGAAGTCACTTATACAGATCATGGCATATATGTATCACAAGAAAGGTATCTTCTGAATCTATTGAAGAAGTTTGATATGGAAAATTGCAGAGAAGCTTCAACTCCACTTGAAGTTAATCACAAGCTCAGTAAATATGATGGTGCAGAATACAAAGATATGAGGAAGTATCAATCTCTTGTGGGTAGTTTGATTTATGCTACACTAACAAGACCTGATCTTAGTTATGCAGTGGGAGTTTTGTCACAATTCATGCATTGTCCAAAGGACCCACATTGGATTGCAGGTCAAAGAGTTGTCAGATATATCAAAGGAACTATAAAGGAAGGATTATATTATCCTTTTACATCAGATTTGAAGTTGAGAGCCTATAGTGACTCAGACTGGGCAGGTAACTAGGATGAGAGAAGATCAACTCATGGCTACATGATATACATTGGTGATAAGCTTGTAAGTTGGTACTCAAAGAAAAAACATACAGTAGCATTTTCATCAACTGAAGCTGAGTACAAAGGACTTGTGGAAGCAGCTAAGGAGGTCATATGGATGTAGACATTGTTCAAAAGCTTGGGCATTGATCAATGTATACCTACAATACATGGAGATAATATGAGTTCACTTTATCTTGTAGCAAATCTAGTTTTTCATGCAAGGACAAAGCACATAGAGATACATTATCATTTCCTGAGAGAAAAGGTAATGGAGAAAGAAATTGAAGTGGAGTACATTTCTACAAAAGATCAGATAGCAGGCATAATGACAAAGAGCTTGGATGGTGTGAAGACCAGTAGATTCAGAAGCATGGCCGGAGTGAAAGAAAAGAAGATGATATGAAGAAACAGGGAATTTCAATTAGTGATTGAGGGGGAGCTGTTGGAGAAACACTCACTTAGGTTGATGCTAGGCATCGAATTTTCATTTTTATACACTCAGAATTACTAAAGGAGGCAAAATTTCTAGTTTTGGCAAGTCATACAGGGTGATCTTGTGAAGGCCATAACTTGAGTTCTGGAGATATGTTTCATGCATATGATAGCTTCTTGGAAAGCTCTACTCTTCTACTTTCATCTACTAAAAGAGCTTGGAGAAATAATATTTGACCTAGGAGAAATTAGCAAAATATTGAAGGTATGTAGTTTTAGTGACTAGGAAATTCTGAAGAAGTAAAGTTCTTGGTTTTGGCTATCATTTCACAAATCATTTTTGGAGAGCAATCTTTAGTAGAATTGAAACTAAACAAAGTTTTAGTAGCATTAAACATCCCAAGATGGATGGAGAGACAGAGAATGCCAACCAGATCTTGGAAGAAATATTCAAAGCTTATGTCATTTCCAAATAGACTAATTGGGAACACTCTCTTTCTATGGCTGAGTTTGCCTATAACACTGCTAAGAATTCATCAGCTGAATTTCATCCATTCATGTTGATGTATGGGTTCTAGCCTAGGTCTCTGTATGTGATAGGAATACAAAATGAATGAGTACAAGCAGCTCAAGAATTCCTTCAAGACATGAACTTTAAACTTAAGATATCTAAAGAAAAATTAAAGCTCAAGATCGATCAAAAGATTATGCCGATGCAAGGCGAAGAGATATTACTTTTTAGGTTGGTGATCGAGTTTTTCTTTGTGTTCTTGAAAAGTTGGAAAAGTTCAAGATTCGTAAATGTGCCAAGTTGCTGCCTACATATTCTGGTCCTTTTCCAATTAGAATGAAAGTTGGCTTATGTGCTTAGGAATTGCAACTTCTAGAAGATAGTTGGATTCATCCAATGTTCCATGTTAGTCAACTTAGAAAGAGTCTGATAGATCTAGATAATCTGGTTGGACATTAGATTATACTTCCACTTCAAGTAATTGAAACAATTCCTCATGAATCTAGAAGGATAGTTTGCACCCTAAAGAAACTTAAAAGAAGTCATTTATATGAAGAGTGATAAGAAAAATGGACGGATAGAACTAAAGAAGACTCTATTTGGGAAAACATCTCCACAATCGAGTGAGGTTTTCCAACTTTCTAGTTCTTAGTTGCTCAACGATAGATATGGTTTTGTAATTTCAAGTTCTAAGTGGATAAACCACTAGAATCAAAGCATGTTCCTTGAGTTTTAGAACATGAGGATTGGGGGTTGCCTCGAGTATATGTAGTTTTGTTTTCGAGGCAAAAAATATTTTCCAAGGGGGGAAGATTGTTATAAAGTAAGTCTTTGATCTGTCTATCTGCCCTGTTCAAAGAATGCTAAAGATGGACGCCATTTGGTCATTCATGGATATGAACAAAGATCTAGGGACTAGACCTAAATATAGAGTGGTGTACTCTTATAACCAAGTGATCCAGTTAGCATAGTGCTTAAGACTCGGGTGTGAAGTAGGAGTTCTTGGGTTCAAACCGCATGGGGTACATGGGAAGAGTATTTTACCTAGAGAGATCTAGAACCTTTTAGAACCATCCACTTCATTTAAAGGCCTATTCAAGAAAAATGGGAATTACACACGATTTTGAGACACTTCTTTGTGTCCCAATGTTTTGTGTTTTGAATCATTCACATACTACACCATGTTATTATCTCTTGATTAGAGTATATTAAATTGACACTTTAATATTAAGAATCATTGTATTATAAATTGAGTATGAGGGTTTGCCTCAAACTCAAGAAGTTAACATAGTAAGTACTATAAATGGGACTTGAATAATTCCCAAATTTCTTGAATAGGCCTTTTTAACTCTAGTTAACTCGGACACTTGCACACATGCAGTTACATTAGTGACACATGGATGGTTAGAATCCACCTGCCCAAGAAGGTAGTGCCTTGGGGAGATCTATATATAGAGGCATATGGTTCGGACGCGAGTCATTCATTTGTGAGCTAGTCTTGTGGTTACCTTGTTGCAATGATGCTCTTCTTCAACAAACAAAAGATGTCCAAAGTTCAAAATTTAAAATTAGAGAATCGATCTCAATGCATTATTGCTTAGACCTTAAGGTATGCCAAGAACCAAGGAAGATTTTCATCTCTCAACAAAATTATGCAAGAAATATTTTGAAGGCATTTGACATGGAGGATTGCAAGGAGATTTCAACACCTTTGGAGGTCAGCACAAAATTCTCTAGTGAAGATACTTCAATTCCACTGGATATTTTAAGATACAAGAAATCCTTTGGAAAAGAGATCTTCTTGTACAATGGCAGACCAAATATCTCTTATGTTATTGCAGTAGTAAGTATGTTCTATAATAAGCATTGGAAAACTCATAGGAAGGCAAGAATTAAGATACTTAGGTATATGAAAGGAAACATGAGTATGGAGTTCTATATAAAGAAGGACCATTTCCATTTGGATACTCTAATTTAAATTAGAGTATCCATACCAAAAAATACGTTTCTGGATATTGCTTTTCTTTAGCATTTGAAATCTTCTCTTGGATCAATAAGAAGCAACAGACTAAACCATTATCGTCTACTAAAGTTGAGTAAAAAGAACCATGTGAAGCAATATGCTTGAGAAGGATCCTATGGCACATAGGATACAAGGATAGAAGGAAACATGGTTGATGTGTGATAACCAAACTTGCATGACCTTCTCCAAGAATCATGTATTCCATGCACATACCATGCTCATATATATTTTGTATCACTATGTGCATGAGTTGATGGAGACAAGTCGTGGAGTTAAGCTATCTTCAAATTGAAGAAAATGAAGTGCACACCTTCGCAATGGCTCTTGGGAGAAAGCAAATTCATGGACACTTCCCAAAGCTTGGGATTGGACCAAGGAGGTAGTTCACTGCAAGGTAGAGATTGATGGTGGATGTTAGATAAATGAATAATCCACCCTCAAGTGACTCTAAATGATCCATGGTGCTCTCAGTTGTAAGAACCCCCATTATGAGGAGAGCCCATAGTGAGAGCACAAACATTTTTGGAACCCTAGCTTCCAAGTTAGATGAGTTTGTTTGTGCTTGATGGTAATACATGATCCTTGTGACCCTATGTAAGGAATTGAACTCACAACCTCTTGGTTAGGAATGTGATGGGCTAACCACTTGCCCCAAAAGCCATGGTTGAGGATTACTTCCTAATCCTCTCTCTTAGGGTGTGGTTCAACCATCTCCTACCAGGATTATGTTACATTCTTCCCCCCTTGGTCGATCATTGTCCTCAATGATCTACTCTTGTATCCCTCTAGCCTCGGTGATCAGTCCCCTGAACCCCTAGGTGCCCTTGAATTGATGTCCCTCAACCTCGCATAGTTTCTTGAACCTTGTTCGCAACCTTGGTCTCTTGAACCCTTGCTCTCAACCTCGGTGTCTTGAACCTTCTTGTTCGCAACCTTGGTGTCTCGAGCCCTTGTTCTCAACCTCAGTCTTGAACCTTGTTCTCACCCATGCTTGGTATCTTGAACACTCAATCAAGTGCCACCCAAGGATTCCCAAGGAATTCACACTTCCAAGCTAGCTCATTGGAAAGTTCGTTCCGAGAGCTTTCCAACGGTATATTACATGCCTCAATCCGACCTACGGATTGAGAGATACACCCCAATCATTGTAAGGTCCATCCTTGAAATCGACGCGCGTGCCTTCCACAATTCCTACCCTTTCACATAGAGGATGCCCAAGCGCCTTTTTTAGAGGCCATTGGATCATTCCACCTTGCCCAAGCCTACTTCCTAGGCTCTGATACCAATGTAAGGAATTGAACTCACAACCTCTTGGTTAGGAATGTGATGGGCTAACCACTTGCCCCAAAAGCCATGGTTGAGGATTACTTCCTAATCCTCTCTCTTAGGGTGTGGTTCAACCATCTCCTACCAGGATTATGTTACACCCTAGCCATTAGACTGGGTAGGGTGTAAACATTCGTGCCATTGAGTTTCCATTCAAAGAAAAAATAAATTCTTTATAGTGGCACATGGTTTCCCCATAGAACCTTACTAGTGGAAGTGTAGAGAGGGGCGGGGGGGGGGGGGGGGGGGGGGGGGGGGGAGGGGGCTTATGGCCTTTTTTAATGTTCGAGGGACATATCCCTCAGACTCATAGGGCCAAAGTAGTAAGACTTCTAGTCATGGAGATATTGTCAAATTAAATGTTCTGTCAATGATTTTGTCTCTTACATTATGTTTATCTATACCGACTTCCTTTGTAAAAGTTATATAAGCATGCCTCAAGTGAAGATCTATATAGCATTGCACACTAGGAGGCCCTTTATCTAGAGTCTATCTAAATTTCCATCTAAGCTCAATACTGAGAGCACATGGGTGGGAATCACCATCTTTGTAGCTACATTATTGTCGACAATTTGAGAATTTGGGTTCTCTATCTCTTAGTTTGCATCGCACATTTTCAGGGTTGCTGTCTCGATTTTGTATACTAGTTTATTCCATTGTATTGTTATTTCTTACATGCACTTCATCTTGATGTATATAATCTTGCCAAAAATGTGAGGAGAGCACTAGATTTTGCCCTCTATATAGAAGTCACAAGACTCGATAAATATAATTTTGATTATAAGATAATCGATGTCGGGGAAAAGTACAAGAACAAAACAAATACTACAAGATGTTCAACAACACAAGAATAATATGTATAGATAACTCGATAAGAGAGGATACAAGAGGTTCTATAGTGTGAGACCATAGGTATGAACCAAGATATTAAAATTACAAGAAAAACTTTCATAGAAATGAATTAGATACAAGATTTAACTAGAAAAGAGCTTTTACTATAACATTACAAAAGGATAAGACGAGTTGTCCACAAACTACACTAGACAAAACTAGAACAAGAAGCAGGGCAAAATTTTGAATTGGAACTTAGAAAGTACTTAGAGATCGCAACTCCTCGAGCTCCTAAGATTGAAATTCCTCAGATTGAGGATGTATGTGACAAAGCCCTCCTCATATACATGTTTAAAAGTGGTGGCGTTAGGGTGCTTACAAATTGATGATGTCAATAGTAATCTCATCACCAAAACAAGGTCTCTCGATGTCAAGACACGGAAAGTAGATAGTTGTTCCCAATGATTTGGCGTGCTCTGAATGCAATAATGATATTATATTTTTTAATTTCTGACTCAATCATGACATATGGTGCGATCATATGAAATCCACATCTAAATTAAGGTATATTTGTGTATCCATGACCATAACAACATACTGCATAATCTCAGCAACCGGATTAACACTTTTATGTTGAATTGCTCATTGAAATATATTAGGACATATTGGGTCAATCCATTTTGGGTTGACATGTTAGGACGAGTAACATCACCCAAACGATACACGTGCATAAGTACGTAACTATGTATATCTATATCTATGTATAAGCATGTATATATGTATATTTTAGTGCATGCATATAGATACGTACACATATATATGATTATGTGTGTATGCGTGCATGTGTATATGATAAAAGGTGTATTTCATGAAAAACTGTTACTTCTCTATGTTGAGTTATTCGTGCTAAAAAAAATGGCTTCGAAGTGGATCAGGATTCTCTCTCTCTCTCTCACACACACACACATATATATATATATATATATATATATATATATAGTTTTTCTGCATGATAGCTTTTCTGCATCTTGAAGTGAACATGTCTATTTCTTTCTCTGTTAGACTTTCTAAATACATTTTTATTTACAATATTTTGATCTTACTTAAAACCTACTCCTGCATGGAAACTTTATACAGAGATAATCTTTTTCTTTTGAGACTTTCTAAATACACTTTTATTTACAATATCTTGATCTTACTTACAACCCACTCCTGTATAGAAACTGTATACAAGATGATCTACTAAAAGAAGGTACATAGATAAGTATTTTTGTTTTTGTTAAAATGTCTATATGTGTCTGTGTAGGTGTTTAATGTTCCAAAGTAGGTACAACCCAAGTGTGAGAAAGCACATACGTTGCTGATAGGGCGTACCGCGTGTCTCATAGACCGAGGTGGTATGCGGTATGCGCTCTGCACGGTCTGTGTAAGACGTCCTCCACATTGTCCTTCACAAAGATTTTGGCACCTCAAACAGGAAATTTGCGCTCTTAAACAATTAATGAAAAGGCTGAGGAAGGACACAAGGACATGCAAAAAAATAAGTAGAGCACAGCTTGTTAAAGCGAATTCCAGGAATGGGTAGTACTACTTCTCCTTTGCAAATTTTAATAGAAAAAAAAAAAGCAAAAGCGGAAAGCTTTAAAACAAGCGTAATACGGAAAGCTTAGAGCTCGGAGAAAGGAGCACGCTACCAGCGGTCAAGAAGGAATCCGTATCTCAAGAAATGAGCAACGCGCTTTTGCATGGGTGCATGATACAAGAATGTGCATAAGAATTGGCATAAGATTTGGAGGTATACGCAATGATACCTACAGACGCACAGAATAATTTTATTGCTTTCCCGAAAAAGCTTTTGTGTAGTTTTTCTGGAGACAAAATATAAAACAATGAAAAATAGAAGTTTTTACGTAATTACGTGAATGATTTTTAATCACCTTCGTGACCTGCATCAGTAATCCAGCTTTTTTTTACTGTTTTTTGACGAACCTCTTTTTCTTATTGTGATAGTAGAAGAAGAAGACTGTTGATATTTTCATATACACATGATTTTCTTATTTGTGTTTATGTTTTTAGGTGAAATTTTCAAGTTAGGTGAAACCACTCCAAAACTTGCACATTTCCTGTACATATTGTGGATTTGAGCATTTATGTTAACTGATGAAGGTGTGTGTGTTAGAAACGTTATAGAAGTCTAGAAAGAGCTGTTCTTTTAGGTTGCAACATCGAAAGTCTCAATAATGCAGACGGTGTATCAATCATGCCAATTCGGAAAGTAACCAAAACCACCATTTCCACGTGCCAATAATGCTAGCGAAATCGTGTTCGACATAATATATGTTGAAAACCAAGCTTCAACCGTAGCACTCTTGAAAACCAAGCCATGTGGAGCAATGATAAGCAAGGAGTTGTCCATGAGAAATCGTGTTTGAATTTTGAATTCAAATATTTGTTTACAACAATTAAACTCCATCCATCACACTTAGGTGTGATAAAGCCAATAATCTAGGAAAAGTACTTCTTAACTTGTAGGAATCTTTTTCAAGTCTATATGAACACATATTGAAATTCAAATGGGATGATCTCATGTATGTGTATGTTCTCTTAGAGTTTGGAAAGCAAGCTAATAGGCCCCTAAGTTAAGCAAGCTCTCTTCTCGCTTGGTAAAGTGTTTTGAGTAGAGATTTGTGTACCTTGGTAAAGTGTTTTGAGTAGAGATTCGTGTACCCACATCTAACACACAGAATTCTCTATGTTTGTTCTAGAGTGCTCTGCATATTGAGTGGAGTTCACTTGTCATATAACACTCATTTCATTTCATGTCGTTCTTGTTTTGTTAGAAAGCTATTCCTATATTCTTAAGTTGCCTCAATGCTTGTGTCGATTTTCAGCATATTCTGAGAGAACTAGTTCCATAAATGAAAAGTGGTCTATCCGTGGATGCCTAGTGTAGGCTACACTTTTTGTGTATTGGAGGCATTGGTTATCCTAGTAGGAATAACCATTTTAAGTGAAATAACATGGATTACTAAGGTTTCTAAGTATATTTTGTCTACAAAAGCTCTTGGGTTCAGTCATCAAGAGTTCAAAAAATTGATTGTTTTAGTGACTAATGGTTTTGTGAGTGTGTCTATGAGGCCACCTATGCTTCAAGGCTCCATAGAGAGATTTCTTCTTCTCCTATTAATGGTCTAAGAGCTTTCAACATACAAAAGCATTTAAAAAGGACAAGGAGAAGCCATTGAAGGATTAGAAGGAGAACATCAAACTCATGTGTTGGAGACGTTTGAAAAATATAGGTAAAACTTATTGTTATTTATCGCTTCAACTGCATCAAAGGGTTCCAAAAGAGTGCATTAGAAGTCAGAATGTTAGAATATACCATTCAAATGAAGAAGTTCAACAAGAATAATTATCATGTATGGAAGTTTAGGATATCTAGTTATCTCATGGGAAAAGGTTTAAGGGATCTCATTAGTGGTATTTGTGCTAGAACTAGATTAGGAGAGAATACAACTCCTTATCAATTAAGAACCTTCAGAGGATGGAATGAGAGAGATAAGAGTGTCTTCTTCTTATTATCCCAACATATTAGCAATGCTATGATAGGACGTATACAAGATCTAGACACTTCAATGAAGGTATGTGAAACCCTAGAAAGGGTATACTCCACTTCAACCAAAGCCAACAAGATAAAAATTCAAGAATGAACTTAGAAAATCAATAAAGACACCAAGAAGCAATATAAATAACTACGTTTTGAAGATGAGAGAGGTGAATGATGCATTTGGTTCCATAGGTTGTCACATAGATGATGATGACCTATTTGCATACACCTTGAATGAGCTTACAGATGATGAGAAATGGAAGGGTTTTACAACATCTATGTACGTCAAAGACACTCTTCCCATCTTTTAGTAGTTGGTGGCCTTGATGGTCACTGAGGATATGAATATTGGAGGCTCAAAGACAAAGAGCAATGAAGCTCAAGCTTTCTATGGGGGTAAAATAGAGGAAGAGGAAGAAACCAAGGTAGAGGAAGAGGTAGAAAAGGGAAAGGATCAAATGATGATCTAATAAAGACCAAGGAAGAAAATACTCTTCCAAAAGAAGAAGATGCATGTATACTGGTAGAACAAAAAGGTCCAACTAGAATAGAGACTACCAAAGCTTAGAATGTTGTTTCAATCATGGCAAGTATGGCCACTATGCAATGGATTGTTATCAAAGGGAGAAGACAAATGCAACCCACAAAGGTCAAGGTAATTATGCATGTACTTCAAATGAAAATGAGAGTATGCTAGCAATGATGTAGATGAGTGATCACAAGACACAAGGATCACAAACGTGGTACATTGATAGTCTATGTAGCAACCACATGAGTTGCAAAAAGGAGTTCTTCTCAAACATGTAGGTGACATAAACAAAAGGGCATGTGGAAATAGGTGATTATACTCAACATGCTATTAGACATATAGGTGATTCCATATTGGAAGGTTCTCACAAAGCCAAGTGCTTGAAAGGTGCTCATGTTCCCACAATCCCATTGAATTTATTCTCTATGGGGAAATGGTTGAGAAAGCATTGGAGGTCCGATTCAACCAAAAAGGATGCTTAATGGAAAACCCTAAAGAGGGGTACAAATTGGTAGCCATAGGAACAAAACAAGGAAGGCTATTCACTTTGGATGTAATGTCTGACTTCAACCACAAAGCTTGCTTCACATTTGGAAACAAGAAGGTAGGAAAATTGGATCTATGGAACAAAAGGTATGAACGTATCAATACTTGGAGATTGAATGACATGGAGAGGAAGAGGTTAGTGTTAAGGTATATCACTGTATTATTTAGGGTAATGAACATGAAGAAAAGAGGTTTTCAAGGGATGAACCAAAGCGCATGGTTCTTAGAGGATTGAAGGAATCAAGTTTCAACCATCATGGAATAAATAAAATACTACATCAACTCAATTAAGTGACGCAAGAAGCAAACACCTGGGAAAAATCACACAAAAAGAAGAAGATGAAGACCAATGGACTAAGCTCAATACAGACCATCATGAGAAGAAGGGGGAGAGATGAAAGACCAACAACAAAGATCCAAATTAATGGAATGGTGAGATAAGAAGATCTCATAGGGTTAGGTATCGAGTTGAAAGAATTATCTATTATTCATTCACTGCTAGACATTGTGCTTACATGAGCAAGGTTGTTGAAGAACCCACCTTCTTTTAGGAGGAAAACACATGTAGGTAATGGCAAGAGGCTATGCAGGATGCGATCCATGCCTTGGAGTACATTCATACTTGGAATCTTGTACCAAGGAAGAAGGATATGAAGGTAATCGAAAACAAGTGGGTTTATAAGGTAAGGAGACATTTAGATTGTAGTATTACTACGTTAAAGGCCACAATTGTAGCCAAATGATTTTCTCACATATATGGAATAGACTATGAGGATACACTTAGCCCTCCAACTAAGATTACTACCATCAAAACTATCATTTCCCTTGCAGCAAGTAAGAATTGGAAGATGTATCAACTTGATGTGAAGAATGCATTTCTTAATGGGGAGTTAGAAGAAGTTGTGTATGTGGATCAACCATTATAGTTTGATGTCAAATTTAAGGATGGTTATGTTTGAACGCTAAAGAAAGCATTATTTGGTCTCAAACAAGCACCAAGTGCATGTAATCAAATAGTTCTCAACTATTTGATCGATTGTGGATATCATCAAAGCAAGGTAGATCCATCATTGTTCTACAAGAGGGAAGGTGAATCATTTTTCTACTTGTGTATATGTAAATGACTCAATTATTACGAGTGATCATGATGAAGGTCTCAAGGACATCAAAGAGAATCTTGGAAAGGAGCTCAACATCTAAGGCCTTGGAGATTGCCGGTATTTTTTGGGTATTAAAGTTATATACAAGGATAATGGTATCTAGCTTATGCAAAGAAAGTATATTTTGGATGTGTTGAAGAAGTATGGACTTACACGATCCTAATAATTGAGCAACCCTATGGAGGTAAACATCAAATTGACTTCAATAGAAGGTAATGAAGTATAGGATCCACTCTTGTATAGGTCTATGGTAGGATCATTGAACTATGCCACCATCACAAGGCTAGATCTAGCATACATTGTTCGTGTGCTATCTCAATTCATGCACACACCTAGGGTTCCACATTTGCTTGCAACAAAAAAGGTGCTCACATATCTCAAAGGTACACTCAACCAAGGTTTTGAAGGTGAATTTCATATAAAGGCATATACAAATCATAATTGGGTTGGATCTAAAGAAGATAAGAGAGTTATAAGTGGAAATGGAGTGATGCTTGGCAAGAAGGTCATTTTTTGGATGGCAAAGAAGCAACCCACAATTGCTCTATCCTCTATAGAAGATGAATACAGAGATTTAAGTGAAGTGAAATGTGAGCTTATGTGTCTCAAGGAGCTCATAGTGGAACTTAATTTGTAGCCCAATCAATTTCAAATCATGTGTGATAACATGAGTAGTGTGTATCTATTTGCCAATAATATGTTCCTTCCTTCCTAGGAGGAAAACACGTAAAAGTACATTAGCACTATATCATAGAGAATGTATTGGCTAAGGAGGCTTGATTGCAACACATAAGTACCAAGGATCAATTTGCTCACATCTTCATCAAAGCATTGGACTGAGTTAAGCTCATAAAGTTCAAAAGATGCATTGGATTGTTGGAGCTAGGATGAAGAATGGAGTTGTAGCAAGTGGTGAAAATCAAGCTTCAATCTTAGCACTCTTGAACCCCGGAAATGGATGCCATGTGGAGCCATGAGAAGCAAGGATTTGGCCATGACAACCCGTATTTGCAATTTTTAATTTCAATGTCTCTTCACAACAACAAAATTCTATACATCACACTTAACTATGACATAGCCTATAATCTACAAAAAGTAATTCCTAATTTGTAGGGAATCTTTACAAAATATGAACACATCTCGAACTTTGAATTGGATGATATCACATATGCTTTTGCTCATAGAGTTTGGGAAGCAAGCTCTTAGGCCCCTGTGCTAAGCAAATCCTCTTCTTGCTTACTTAAGTGTTTTGAGTAGAGTTTTGTGTAGTCCTCTTAGTGTTCAGTAGAGTTCACTTTTCATATCACACTTATTTCTTGTATTTCTTGGTTTTTTACAATGCTATTCTTATCCTCTAAATTTTCCTCAAATCTTTTGTCAATTCCCTCCATTTTTTAAGAGAACCACTTCTAGAACTGAGTGGCGTTCTATCTATTAGTGCCTAGTGAAGGCTATAATTTTTCTATCTTTGTGATAAAGTGAGCGTATGATCTATATGTGTGAATGGTTCACTCATATCTAAAATCCGAACTGCTTGGTCACTTGTGTGTATGGCCAAAGATCTTGAGACTAAACTTAAGCATAAGTTCATGTGCTATGTTAAAGAAATGATCCACTTAGCCTAGTGGTTAATCCTCAAATTTGTGAAGGAGGATGCCTTGGGTTCAACCCTCAAGAGGATCATCGCAAACAATTTTGGCCCAAACAGCTCTAGAGCCTTCTAATGCAAGTTAATGTGAGTCAACTTGAGTCTAGAGAGACATAACTCAAGTGGGGAGTACACCTTTCACTAGTGGACTCTAATGGAAGGTATTAAAGTAGTTGTTGAGATCACTTCAACCACTAGTAGACTCAAGTCGAAGATATTAAAGGAATGGTGGAGATTTCATATGCACTTGTGGATTCTAGTTACATTTGTGGGCCTTGTTGAATCAAGCAGATATATAAAGAGGCATACGGTTGGAGGAGAGTCGTCTCTCTAGTAGGTGGTGGTTCTAATCATCAGCTCATTGTATTGGTATCAGGGCTTTATGCAAGCTTTCATGGTGGCATTGCTAGCCTCATCACCTTCCTTGGAAAACTTACATCGCGACATGGCCTTTGTGGCTTTATTCCTCCTCTTCACCCAGTTCTATGGAAAGCTTAGATGTTGCTTAGTTATGATTATGAGATGATTTTCATCATTTTCAAGTTCTAATGTCTACACGCATCACAAATCGTTGTAAACTTTTGTGTTCGCTGTCAGCAAATGTTTTCTGCAACAAAATGAAAAAAAGTCTAGACAAGTACCACAACCTACTAGCCACAACGTTTGAACTAAGGTCCTTAGAATTGAAGAACTCTATGCTATCTATGAGCGTAGCCAAGTTAATGTATTCGAAACTTCTTCAACGCGTATATATAGCAGAGTTTGACCCATGTTTCCATATTTTGCAAGATGATGGAAAACACAATCAACTGAAGCATTGATGAATTCATATGTACAACCAGCGGTAATGATTTCGCAACCTCCATATGGGGACGTTTCTTCTATTCAATATTACGATGCAAACGAGCTAGTCAATTGTGAAATCTGGAATATGTCATTTCACTTTACATCAGGCCAAGATGGCAGGCATACAACATTTATATCCAAGCAATATAAAGAGAGTTCCATGGAGGCTCTTGCTTCGCCCAAAATATCTGACTTAAACAAGGGACCATCGTCATAGTAGGATGGTGTTTGTTACCTACTATCGTGTAGACCATCGTTGCATTCATCTCTGATCATTCATTTGACTTACAGCGGCATGAAAATTTGTAAAGCTTTGATGTGCAACCGATTGTGTAGCAAAAGAGAAGTTGTTTATGACTTAGCCATACCGTCAGGGAAAGAAAAGTGGAATTATATTTAGACTTTCTCATCACCTATAAAAGCTTGGAAACCTTCCTGTAATCTATTCTTGCCACACCTCTCTTCATTTGGTCTACTCAAAGGTTTCAAAGGCATACAATGAAGAAAAGGGACATGCAAAAAGGAACATGAAGGATGGTTCATGTTCATTCAGCAACATAGTAAAGTAGATATACTTTCAAGACATGGGGTACCTATAGCAATGCAAGTGGAGTCCCTAAGGGTGAAAAACATGGATCTTCTCATCGATCAGTGAAAGGATGTAGCTATCTAGTAAAACTAAGTATTTTACAAGTTATGCTTGATCTCAATAGTTTCTTTGCTTTTTGCTTTCATTTAGAATGCATTTAATTATCATTGAGGCATGATAGAAGTCTTCACTTTTGAAAATATTTATGCACATTTTAGGAACATTAGATGAAAGCAAAACAGGTGAGCATAGATATATTGGAAAACACATCAAACACCAAGAAAATTGGCTTGCATATAAAAGCTCATGCATGGAAATGAATGATTGTTTGTGCATTTCTCCTTCCAAAAGAATGTTTTTAGAGCACAACACAAACTTCTTGCTTGTTAGAAAAGCTTCTAGATGCACTAGAGCATCTTCACTATTCTTAATAATTTATAGAAGCAAAATTAGTATCTTTCTTTTTGCATAGATTCATGAAATGCATGGGTTGAGGCTCGAGAACTACTTGAAGTGGTTTAGCCGTAAAGAAACATACAACATTTGTGCAACAATATGCATTTGCATGCATGCACATGCACATGCATTTGCATGCATACATGCACATGCATTTGCACATATAAGGAAATCACTATTTGCCAAGTAGATGAAGGGGATTTACTTTAATACTAGTTAACTCACTTTTTAAAAGTTCAAGTATGAGATTTGGAAAGATGAAAAAACTAGTTAGTTTCAAAGTTATACTAGCTACAACCTTGCAAATAAAGTAACTAGTAGATTCTTTCCCAAGGTGATACCTAGGTATCACATACTTTATAAAGAGTTAAACTAAGTATGTTAGATTTCTTGCTTAGTAAAGTAGGAACAAACCGAAAGTCAAGCATTAATTTTTCTTCTAATTCTTGATAGGAGATAATAAATGTCTACTTGCAAACTTACAAGATTGTTGATGAATATAAGTTCAGGTGGCACATAGAAAGATATTTCACACGTTCTTGTGTATTTATTGTGTATCCAAGTAAGGATGATACCTTAAGAAAGTTTCTATAGTTCTATGAGAACTTTGTATTGAGAACCCTCACATGATTTCATCGAAATAACTAATGAAAATCAAAGAAGAGTGATTGAACGTAAGAGAAATTGAATTTGGAAAGTTCAATATGAGGATATTAGGTTGTATCAATGTAAAATGCCAAGAAAAATATAGAAACTTTGAAAGAACTCTTCTTCTTAAAAGAATTTAGAGACTTAAATTGTGAATTCATCTAAGATATGTGCAATTTCAAGATGAAACCTAGAAAAGTATCTTTAGGAAATGAGATAGTCCCTAAAGAGAAGCACGTAAATGAGATATTATATTCTTCTATTTCATGAATCACGCTGTTTTTCATATTCAGCGTGAACTTGTCTTTTGGGAATACATGAAATTCCAAGGAATAGATCTCAATTGATCCATGAACTTTGTCTAAAACAAGATCTAAGCTCATAATTATGTTAGGGAAAGTATATGAAGATGTCCTTTTGAAAGATATTATAAAGATAGAAGGTATCACATGATGGAAGGTTCAATTTTTTTTTCAAGTATATTTTCTAGAAAAAGGAATAGAATCATTAAGCCTTACTAACAGTATGGAAAGTGAAAGTAAAAACCTTCAAGCTATAAATGTTTAGCCAATCAAGTGGTCTAGAAAATAACTTTTTGGCATGCTAAAGTTTAGAGAATATGGGATACCTAAACCTAAATTTGGTTGTGAACCACAAAGGTAGTGGTAGCATGCCCAAGTTCTACCTAGCATGAGGCGCAAAGCATTATCTTTCTTAAGTCATAAAGAAGAAAAAGATGTGTTCATAGTATAATTATTATTCATTGGTTCAATGATCTAGAGATGTTTGTACTTTAAACGATGCAACCATAGTGTCTTGTTGAAATGTGTTTTAAGTACTCAACTAGCATAAAACTATTGACCAATGATACTATTTTTTTTCAACGTCAAGAAAAAAATACATATCACATAAATAAAAGTTCAAGTCAAACTTTCATGATGAAATGTGAAATCATATCCTAGGTTATCTATATTTTTAGTTTGAAACTCGAGAGATAAACACAAATCAAGTAGCTTTAGACTATTGTTCAAATGTTTGAAACTCTTTCCAAGAATCCTTGAAGAGGTGCAAAAGACTCCAAGATGAGTCCTTTGATCATATTGTTGATAACTTAAGAGTAATATTACTTGAAGAATAAAATTCTCCCTAGTTGCGAGAATGAAATTATTTAAGCTTGTGAGACAACAAGTAGGCCCAAAGATGTCCCACACCACCAATAGTGCTACTTAAAGTCCAATGATTGATTTAACGCACACATGTATCAATCTTCATGAGATTCTTGACTTTGGAATCGAAAAAGCATTAGATTATGTTTGGACTTGAGTTTAGGGAAAAATCTCAAAAGATCCCACATGTAAGCCAAGAAGCTTCAGATAGTATTGAGAGATCTTGAAGATAAAGACTAAGTCTTTTTTTTTTTTTTGCAAGGTCAAAAAGAATTGATCAAGTTGGGAAAGGTTTGTCCAAGAACTTGCGATAAGAACTACTACTTGCCTAAATATTGGCAATAACACTCGTCCATTTCTAATTAGTCTTACTTATTAAAGTACTAAGTCCTTATTTTGAAGGAGAGTTTTTCTCTCACAAAATATTAGTAGCTGATGTAAAAGTATAGAGATGAAAGGCTCTTTGGAAAACCCTACTCTATAATAACCTATTCTTGCTTGAAACCACTAAAAGACTCTCCAAGCTAACAAATGATTCACAAGTATGAACATAGTACTTCCAATAATTGATGTGCAATGTTTGAGTAAAGATAGATAAATATCAAATTTTGATATACACAAAAAGAACTTTTATTTATGTAGAAAGGCTCTCATGAAACTTCTCAATGCTCATAGCCTACTTTGAATTGAGAAAAAGCCTTTGCATAGCTTCAAATGTAAAGTTAAGTGATCAAACAAAAGATATTTCAAGAATGTAGAGAGACTAGTGAGTGAACAGTGTACTTTAGAACTCATAAGTGTGAACCTGTCATTTAGGAAGCATACAATGCACATAAACATTCATAGATATTGACTCATATATTTTCACACACAAATCCAATGAGCCTAATATTTCATACACAAACTCAAAAATATTTCATGTTCATGATCTAAGCATTAGATTAGAAAATGAAACCATAGCTTTATTTCAATAACTCTATGAAGTTGACAGAATCAGAGACTACACAAGAAATAATGAATAGTGATGAAGATGATGATAAAATTTAGAAGTATATCTAATGAAAAACACAAAGATGTGGAGGACTTGAAGGAATATGATATAAGTACAATGCACACTCTAGAAGTGAGTGAGAGCTCTACTCTTACTCACAACTTTTTCAATGAGCTATATCTAAACGTTTTTCTTTGAGTTTAGTAGGTAACTAATGATTGATTTCAACTATAGATTCCACTTTATAATCCACGAATATAGTCAAGAGCTTAAGATTTTTTTCCACCAAGAGCTCCCCCTCAAGCCTTTGATGTGTGAATCTTGATTCCTTTGTTCAATCTTTGATTGAAATTTTCTCAGCTTTACTCCACTCATCATGTCTGCACATTATTGCTGAGTTGAGATGTATGAAATCTCAATCTGCTTACTTCTAATATTTTCCTTAACATAGTCGTAATTGACCTTAGTGTGTTTCGTCCTTGCATGATAGACATGGTTTTCTACAAGATACAAAGAACTCACCTTATCACCAAATATGTGGGAAGTAGATGACTTCATCCCCAAAACACTATATAGTGTCTGGATCGACTTACCTTCTTCACTAGCATTCAGAGATCCTCTTTATTTAGCTTCTATATATGGAAGATCAACAATAATTTTCTTCTTTGGTGACCACAAAATGAGCTTAGAACCTACAAATAAAGATAACTACAGGTACTTCTTCTATCATCTTTTGATCCTATCCAATCTACATTAGAAAGGATCCTAATATATATGTTACAAAGTATAAATAGAAATGGCCTTCATTGGTTCTCCCTTTTGTATATTTAAGAATCGTTTTTGTTGCCTCCCTATATTGCTTCCTAGATGAATGCATAAACTAACTTATAACACTTACACTATACTAAATATCTACTCTTGTGAGTGTAGCATAATTGAGACTCCCGATTAGGCTTTAATATCCTAGTTTGCTTTCATATCCTAGTCGGCTTTGATATCCTAGTCAGCTTTGATATCCTCTCACATATTCAATGATATGTCCTTCGTGAGTAGTTAATTTGAAGTTCGCCTCCATAATTTTACGTAAAACCTCAGCATTTTCTATCTTGAATTATGTAAGTATGTGTTTGATGTTTTTTTTTGGCACAAGGTACATACCATATTCTTTATAAAAGTCTTCCAATCCAAGTAAGTAGGTGAGTTTCCCTATATCAATTTTGTTGAATTCTTCCTTCATTTCATGCTTGATTCTTCTAATGCCTTTTGCATCGCTACATGATACTATAATGTCATCCACATTTACATAGAGATATATGAAATCTCCATGAGCATTTTTAATGAATAGAGAATCGAATGTCTTTTTCACCACAAATCCTTTGTCTTGTAGGTGAGTAACTATTCAATTATTCCAAGCTCTTGGAGTTTTCTTCAACCAATATAACTTTCTTCTTAATTTTTGCAAATATACTCAAGATTTTTTTAGTAATCAAAACAAAGTTGTTGAGCCATGTATACATGTTTTGAGATCCATCCATTGAGAAAGACATTCCATTTGATATATCTGCCAATTCTTGGTAGTTGGAATAATCATGAGTGCTTTGATCATAGCCATTTTTGTTAAAGGATAAGAAAGTCTCCTCATAATCAATGCCTTGGGTCTGAGCATGTTCCTTGGATACTAT
The DNA here is from genome assembly GCA_020310875.1 of Ceratopteris richardii. Classification (NCBI taxonomy): domain Eukaryota; kingdom Viridiplantae; phylum Streptophyta; class Polypodiopsida; order Polypodiales; family Pteridaceae; genus Ceratopteris; species Ceratopteris richardii. The sequence goes on from CM035443.1 coordinate 50,273,318, forward strand.
CCTAGATCTATATCTATTTTTTATTTCATTAGAGTTATTTTTTACCTTATAAATCCATTTGGATGCAATGAACTTCAAAGTTGATGTCTTAGAAAGTAAGTCCTAGGTCTTGTTCTCCTGCAATGCTTCAATCTCTTCCTCCATGGCATGCTTCCAATCTAAGTTCTTATTGGATTCCTCACATGATGAAGGTTCTTCAAAGTCTATGTTATAAGCCATATATATAGAATGCTTATTGACGAATGAGGTATCATCATCCATACCTTTTTGGCTTCTAATTCTCCCATGTAGACCATTTCATGGCTGGTGGAGATGATTCTGCTTCATCTCCTTATTCTTGCACCTTGAGTCCTTGGTATGTGCCTTTCACGTAAGCTCCAAAACTTCTGGGTCTCTTGTGAATTTCCTAAACCTATCAAATTCTTAGTGATGCTAGGTACATAGAGAAATTCACTCAACGAATTTATGTTACCATTTGATGCCTTCATATTTCCAAGTTTCTCCATAGGGTGCCTTGTGTCATCTCTTATTTGCACTTCATCATTGTTCTTGGGGTCTTCAAAATGTAGCAGTAGTGCTACATTCTATGCTACATGATTTAACCATCCAGAATCAATATAGAATACATTTTCATCTGATTTACCTTCTCTCCTTGTCATGTTTATGAGAAGAAGTCAATGTTCTTGTGGTTGATCATCAGTGTAGTTTTTGAAATTTCTTCCAACTTTATAGAAGTACTAGTAGTTGTTATACAAATTTTTGTTGCCATTGTAGTTATAATTGTTATTGTATGTGCCTCTAGGAGCTCCAAATCATCCTCTATTATATCCTCTTCCTGTCTAGTTCCTTGGGCTTCGTTGAAGCAATACTAAGTGATATGATTTGTCAGAACATGTATTGCATAACTAGAGGAGCCTTCAAATGCCCCTCGTCCTAATCTAACTCCTCTGCCTCTTTTGCTTTAACATCTTCTTCTACCTGGAAAGTTATCTTGGAGGTGCTTGTTTCTTCATCACAATTCTTTCCTTTACAGTTGCCATCTTTACTCCTACCTATATCTGTGTATAGGAAAGAGGGTTTAGTAATTTTTTTGTATCTCTGTTTGCTATAACCTTTGCTTCATGAGTGAAGATTTTCCCCATGAATGCATTGAAGTCTTGCACTTCCATATCCATGTACAAGTCCATAATAGTAGTTAATGCTTCCTAGTTGTCATCTCCTGTGATTCCATTCATGAACTTTCTGAATATTTCATCTTCATTTATTTCCTCTCCAATGGTTCATAATTGATCATCCACGTCCTTAATCTTTGTGAAAATATCATTGACGTTCTACTTTGTTTGTTTCTTTGGGGATGTGAACACTATCCATAGTTAAATTTTCCTTGTCTTGGTGTTTGAGGAGAGGAATGCTTCTAATGCATTCTAGTTCTATTGTGAAGTCTTACAGCTCCCAATGTGAAAGCTCGAAATCAGAAATAGATTTTATATTGTATGATGTTGTTGAAGCATCAATTACACACCATGTGTTCAACCTTTCTTGATCTTCTTGTGTTCGTTGTCCTTTAGTTATTAACATAGGCATCAACTCATCTCTAAAAATATATCCGTAGATATTTCTTTCTTGAAGATATGCATTGAGACTTAGAGAGAATTATATGTAGTTAAGTTGATCAAATGTATCTATAGAAAAAGGAAAATCATCACCCATAATGTATATACTATGATGATGCTCTAATATCAATGTGAGGAGGTGATGGCAAAGTACAGAAAAGACATGATCTATGCAAGAACTTGCTCTAGACCAGCCTATTTCTTGCTTGGACACTCAAATACTATAGAAGCTATCAAATGATTCCTTAGCATGGCCATAGTACTTTGGATCATTAGTCCCAAATCTTTGAGTCAGGACACACTAGATCCATATTTTTATTTAGAGAAGAAAACATTCTATTTATGGAACAAGGATCTCTCGCAAATGCTCAGTCGATAGAGCTTGCAATGAGTTCAAAAAAGTCATTTTTGATAGCTTACATTGGTAAGGTTAGTAATCTAACACAATTTTTTTCACAAATTTAGAGTAAATAGAGAGTGGAAAGTATACTTAAGAAGTCAGAGGTGTGATCGTGACATTTTAGGAAGCAGATAGAGCACATACAAGGTCATAGAGATTGATTCATATCTCTACACAAAAGCCTTTATCTTTTACATTGTCTTATTCAAACTTTACACACGTTTAGTCCCACCCTCACCTATTAGCCTTCTGATCTTCTTTTCCTCCCACCCAAAATATCATTTCAAATCTTTCCTACCATTAGAATATGGTCCAATGTGGGATCCTTAAATAATAAAAATATGCATATAAAAATAAACCTAGAGTGGATATCCATATAAACGCTGGGCAGACTCATCACCTAATGTCCATTCTTTTGTGGCTCCTAGACCTAGTGACAAAAGAATCGTCTTTTGCTTCTTGAGACTCTCATTTCCCACAACGCACAAAAGGGCACACAAGCGCAAAATGAGTCTCATAAACACAGTATTAAAATCTCCAATTAAACAAACTTTATAAAGGGAGAAATCAAATCTCTTGAATAAATCTCTTGATTGCAATGAGCTTATCGTGGTAGTATGCAAGGATCATCATTAAGAACTGGGAAAGAAAAAGCATGAAACCCACTTGAGTGTACAATGTTAAGTACTTGCAAGTTGCATTAAGATTCTTGAAAAAAATCTCTATTAGAAATCAAAGGGTTTTACTATATCTCTATGTCCAAGGTACTCTTTGGATCCTCGGATAAGCTAGGACTTCAATATTTGTGATATTTGAACCCTTGAACAAATGAGAATATTCTAAAAAGTATTTCCATAAGACAAGAGCAGTAATAAGAACATTGTGAATACAAAACTAAGATAGCTCTCTCATACGTATCCTCACATAAAACATACAAAAATCTTTATCTATTTACTAGTTGGTGTATCCTCTCTCTATTTCTTTCTCATCTTTGTATGTTAGTTTATTTTTATGTACTAAGTTTACGCTACATGATATCAAAGTTTCCAAGTCGATAATTCACGAAGAAGAAGAAACATAGACGTTTCTATGTAAAAGGAGAGAAACTTTCAATAGTGCATCACCATCTATGACTTCGGATCAAGGTGGGTTATGAGAAAGAGTAGGTGCAACACAACTAGGACCTACAATAATTCCCATATTTCCATCATGGCGGATGTAACTACAAGGCTTGATGCAGGGTAAGCTTGACAGTATGAAGTACACCTTGTGTGAGCTAGAAATCACTTCTATCCTTAAATAATAAGAGCTTCTAGACATTGTTATTGGGAAAAATCATGGGCCTTAAGAAACATCTAATCAAAATAATCCCGATCAAATGAGTCTTCTCGATCTTGATCTTCTACATGCTTCTGAAATAGATTTGCATTTGTTGCTCTAGCAACAAGTGTTTCTCATAGTGTTAACTTTGATTTAACATGTTAATAAGTCTTTTGAAGCTTGGAATGCACTAAGAAATCAATATTAAACTCGTAGTCAAACCGATGCTTAGGACTTGGAGAATCGACTAGTAGTAAGATGATTTGAAAATGGGGAGATTGTAGAGGCATTAATCATTCAATAAAGAAGCTACATGATCAGCTAGCAAGATGTAAAAAAAGCAAGTAAGGAGATAGCATGTTGTTGTTTTCAATGTTTCCACTAAACTATGATGGTTATTTAACTACTCTCAATACTCAAATCAAATCTCAACCTCTAATCTTTGAAGAACTTTTTTACTTATGCAACTAGCCCATTTAATGTTGGGGAAAACCCTTCTTTTAGGGTCTTCCATCCAAAGAAAGTTTTAGCAAATTATTTCCAATATGCGAATCTCTTGGTCCTTAGGTCTCCAACAAAAGAGAAAATAAATAATTGAGGAAAGAAAGAATGTTTTTACCACCATAGCTCTCCCCTCTAGGTTGTTGTACATTCCTTTCTAATGAGCTAGCTCGTTATCAATCCTACTATGATCCCAATTTCATCAGTGACCCATCAAAATTTTGAATCCCATTGTAATACATAACAACCAAAAGATTTGTCCCTAGGATCAATTGACAACCATGGTCAACTAAAATTTGAGGTGAATGCCCAATAAAGGCCCTGAGAGAGGTTTTAGAGTGGTTTATTTTCTAGAATGATGCCTCAAAATATGTATTTAGGCAACAGCAAGAGGTATCCATGTTGGACTGATCGTTATGCACAAATGAACTCGTGTCATCAACAAGGAGTCTCATGCTCGTCTAATCTTGATTGAGGGGAAGAAAGATGCCTTGAATAAGACTTAAGTGGGCATGATGTTTAGCAAGGGGGTTAAGACCATCAAGAGCTATCTCAAAGAGAAGAGGGGCCAAGGGGCATCCGTGCCTTATAGAACATTTTAATCGAATATCTTGACAAAGGTGGCCATTGATGTTTATTTGTGCTAACACATTTCCCACCAAGTTGAGATCAAGTTAATGAGTTTCTCACAACAACCAAGGTCTTTCATAGATTGGAGAATGAACTACAACTCAAGTGTGTCATACAATTTATCAAAGTTAGTCTTTAGGAAGAGAAAATCTTGAGCAGACTCTTGAATGAAAACATGACCTTTCAAAAAAATCAATGATAGCCTCAAGGATGGACCTCCCCTTGATGAACCCTTTTTTATCGTCACTGATCCAGTTTGTAAGTGACAAGCAACTCGACTATCAATAACTTTAGTAGGGATCTATCTATCTATCTATCTATCTATCTATCTATCTATCTATCTATCTATCTATCTATCTATCTATCTATCTATCTATCTATCTATCTATCTATCAATAACCTATTTGTAACATCGTAATTGGATGCTAATTTTCAATCTTATTTTTGCTACCTTTTTTCCAAATAATCATGATAACGCCTTCATTCATACATTCAGCTAGTGTACCAAATGAAACAGCCTCTTTCCACATAAGAAATAATGGAGTAGTCACCACGTGTATGAAGGTCTTGAAAAATGCATTAGTGGGGCCATCTAGCCGTGGGATTTTCCCATTAGGAAGCGAATCAATAACTGGCAAAATTTCATCATTTGAAATGGGAGCTTCCAAAAGAGGCTTCATAATTTGAGAAATTCTTTTGGCTTTCACTCTAAAGATGGTGGCCATGCAATCATGCTTGTGACAAGAAAGAGGCATGGAAACCCCTAGAAACTGGGTAAAGTGATTGAGAATCAACAAACTATTTTCTTCATGTGTCTTGCACTCAACCCCATTGATATCCATCATGAAAGGAATCATTTCATGGGATTGTTCCTTTTGGATGAGGCCACATATCTCTTTAGTAGGTATGTCTTCCCTTCCCACCAAATTTTCTTTAAAATATACATATAGATTCTTTCTTTGAATTTCTTCTTCGTATCTCAACATACATCTGATTTTCTAGAGTCATGTCTAGTATTGAGAGTGGCCTATGTCTACTTCCTCCTCAAGACACCTCAACCTTCGATGAAGATTCTGCCTTCTAGCTTGACAAATGTTTTGAACATTCTTCTGAGTCTTGACCAACAAGTGGTCCTATCTTTAGGACCACTATCCTCTAGCACTTGGTCGATGAGGAGTAGGTGGCAATGGCCTAGTTCTAAACAACAATAATATCTTGCTAGACCAAGAGAAAAGAGAAGGTTATCAAATTGGCATGAAACCAAGGGGATTTCTTGGGATTGATGATGGGCTTCAAGGTAAGCACCATTGGGCAGTGATAAAAAAATACTAGGTCCACACATTGGGAGAGGGAGGGGCCCCCACTTATTGATTATATAGTATGCAATGTAGCTCTTGTCAAATCGAGCTCTCCTCAAGTCGACACACCATACTAGAGACTTGACCAAGAGAAACCAGTCTCATTTTTTATCTCCACCAGATCCAAGTGGAGCTTGATTTGGTTAGAGATGTCATTCTCATGACCTTCAATTATCCACCCTCTATTCCTCCATTTGTTAGTAGGAGACTCCACCATATTAAAGTCCACAAAAAGAATGACCTTGAGGGAGACACAGTCAAAAGATTTCCAGGTCCGAATACTTTCTGAATCGAAATTGGGAGCATACACAAAGAATATGGTAAACCACAAAGGATGCCCAAACGAAGCACCCATCCATCAATGATTTAAATCCTCATGGTTATTCACAAGTCTATGGGATACCTATTATTAATGATGATAGTTGAGCTACCATTTCCTCATAGTTGTGTGGTGGAGAGTTGGATATAGGAGGATGAAATACATTGCGGTCTTTTATGAAGGTCCTCACCATCAATTTTGATCTCTTGAACATAGATCAAGTCAAGGTTTAGGCTTTGAGCATGGATCCATTGGCCAAGAATGGTCAATCTTGAGGGATCAAACAAACCTCTAACATTGAAAAATTTGATTATCATTATCGACGGTTATGTTTTTTGTAGGGAGAGGCCTTGTACCTCTTCTTCTTGTTTTTTTCATCATCTTTTTCTTTGAGGTGAAGGGGTTTTGACATAGTAGTCTACCCTTAAGGGGGCTCTTCCAAGGTATCTCTATCGGTTTTTCCCCTTTGTGAGTAATCTTCTCCAAAAATGAGCTTGATATCTTTTCTCGTGGTTATCCTCATTGTTGGTGTTGAATGGTTCATCTTTTCTAGTGGTGTATCCTCCTTGGGTTTCTTCCTTGCTAGTCTAATCTTTGAGAGTTTTCCCAAAATTGAAGTCATCATAGTGGTTTATTCCCAGTGGGTAATCCAAATCATTGCTAGAACATCAAGATTACACTATGCTTGAGGTGGATTTTATCTACATCAAAAAGCTATTGCTTGGATTATGTCAGGAAAAAACCGTTGGAGAGTTCTTTTACTTATGCTCATTTAAGATTTTCTATGGATCATTTACCATTGTAAATGCCTACAGCTTTACACATGTAAAAGGAGAAAAAGAGAGCTCAAATTCCGAATTTGAGGTGGTTGATCTTCGTGATCAATGAATCAAACAATAACCTAAAAGAAGATCAAACTAGATCTTCACTTTTCCTAAATTGTAGGAAAGTGAATTTATTACCTCAAACAACTAATCTCACCTTCATTTGAATTCAAAATACACCTGTAGAAGTTGTGTAGCACTTCATCTCTATGTAGCACTAAGAAATAGGAGGTGCCACAATTGAGTGTCAGGTTCATTCCAAAACCATATTCTACTAATTTCTCGTACTCATGTGCATTCTATACACTCACACTTATGTGTAGCATTCCTCCAAAAGGATTGTTTCTAAATGTTATTATGTTGGTGGCTATGAGCATTTTAAGTTGATTGTCTCATCCAAAGATAGCAAGTTTTTTGAGCTAGTGAATGCACAAACCTATTCGTTTTGTATCGACTCTTTCTCTATGATGCTCCAAAGAACATAGTGGATTTTATTTATAAAATGCCTATAAGGTCTATTTGAGTCTCCATAAGCTCAAGGTCTGGTTTTGTGCTAGCTGGCTGGACCGAACTTCGTCACTTTGCAACTCTCTTTTCTACCTCCTACAAGATTCTCCAAGTTCTTTTAGTAGTATCAAAACTAGATCAAGATGGTTGATGGATTCCTCTCAATGATTAAGAAGCTTGATCAATATAACTATGGGGCTTGGAAAATCAGAATGGAGGCCTATTTGCAAGGTAGAAATCTTTATGTAATTGTAGTAGGTGATGAAGTTATGCCTGTTCCAAGATCCAAAGGAACTCCTGCACAAGAGGAGATAGTTAAGCTCACACTTTTGGTGTGCAAGGGATGCTCAAGCGAGGTCATACATACTAAACTCTATCTTTGCCTTTCTATTACCACATATTAGAGGATGCAAGACATTTCAAGATACTTGGGATGCCCTAGAGACTTTCTTTTCTCCTAGCGCAAAGGCAAGAAAGAACTTTCTTTTGAGTGACTTCCACCAAATCAAGAAGATACCTAAAAGAACTATCAAAGATTTTGTTACTAGTGGAGATCTGATTGAATAAGAGTTCATCATGAGGAAAATTATAAATGGAATTAGAATTGATAAGCAATGGCAATCCTCACCACAACTTATGATCTCATCATGGATGTGCAAAATCTAGACTTAAACATCTTTCTTGGACAAGTGAGTCAAATCAAAAGAACCCAACTCAGAAACCAGGATCAATTCTAGCTGAACCCATACCTCAAAATCTAGACATGATGTTTCGAGCATACCAGGCAAGATTAAAAGAACAACCTCAAGTAGTTGAATTGAGTAAGAACTATCCAAGCGCAAACTTAGATATTGAGAGAACTAAAATTTGCATGAAGATGGTAAACCTAGCCCAAACCATGTTTCAAGCTTCTCGATATATCAATTGGAGTAATATAGCGAAACTAGATTTATAGTTTCAAGGATTACTAGAGTGGCTAAAATACTTGATTGCTAGCAACGAGAAGAAGAATCTGCAAAAGAACCCTATCATCCTAGAAGCATAGGAAGGTAATGCACCATCCCCATCTCAACTGCCAAATACGGAGGGTGAAAAAACATTTTCTTCCATACATAATTACTCCCAAGGGTTTCTAAGAGAAACCCAAGAGGAAAAGTGGAGATGAGAGCAAGAAACCCATCCCCCTACTCAAGAGATAGATGACTTGCAGGAACAATTTCCCCAAGACATACCTTCTATACATGATGATGTAGAGGAACAGCAACTTAGTGACCAAACAGAGTTTGATTCTAATTCCTTACAAGAATTACCCCAATTCACAAGACCTTGGGAAGCTAAGTCTATCAGTATGAGAGCACCCAACATAATTGTTAGAAATGAAGAACCAATAATACCTCGAAACATGGAAGTGATAAAAAACACTAAAGTGTAGTGTCATCAAACTTTAGAAGATTCATTGAAAATTAAACCTGATTGGTTGAAGCACATGGAAAACCAATTCCCATAAATAGTTACCACCCACTCTCATGTAGGTTCACACAAGAAGGTGCAAGAAATACCTATGGAAAGAATTGGAAATATGAGTGAGGGAGAGGAAGGTGATACCTCTCTTCCAATAACTCACCAAGGCTACACCATGAAAGCCATCCGAGATTTAGGATCGAGCATAGCCATCACTACCATTGCTTTATGGAGACATTGGGCTAAGCCATCATTAAGACCCACTAAAATGAAGCTACAAATGGTTGATGGTCACATTGAGAAGCCATTACGATTACTAGAAGGAATATCTCTCACCACTTTTGGTGTAGAATTTCATCACACTTTTGCCATTTGTGACTTTGGGAAAAGTCATGCTTACGAGATGATTTTAGGACGACCATTCATGCAACGGTTGCAAATCGTACAAGATTGGGGGACCAATTCTTTGTACTTGCAACATTTAGGACTGAAAACCAAAGTTAATCTCAAGGATTATTCCCATCATGATGTACCCCCGATTCAATGGAATACAATCCATAGGAAACCAGAAGAAATAGAGTCTATGCATTCATTAGAATTAGATCCATCATGGTTGCACGAAGACACTCAATTAAGGATGTGTAAGGTAGCCAAACAAGAGGAAGAACGATTAGAAGCCAGAGCTTCACGTTCAGAATGACACCCACAAACCCTTCAGGATCTTGCTTATGCACTGATAGTGTTTCGAGATGAGGAATTTGAGCCCCACAGTTGAGCAGAGATCTTAGCTACCATGGATATAGCAGTAAATGAAGAACACTAGAACTCTCACTATGATGAGGATGGATATGACATTTCAATCTTTAAGATAGAACCCTTAGAGGAAGAGCCTATCCTAGAAGAATTTGTGGATTTATCTTAAGGATCAGATGATATAAGTGAGAAGGATCTAGAGTCCATTATCATGGAACCCTTCTGATTGATCAAAGAAGAGTATCTTTACTTTCTAGAAGCCACTACCCCTGAGGCAGACAAAGAAAATCAAACCAAATAGCCCAAATCACTCACAAAAAATATAGAAAATAATCAAAAGAAGAGAAAAAAATCACCTAATGTTGGTGCAAATGTCCAAACCTTCACACTTGGCTTAGCATAAAAAGCAATAAGTGGAAGAACTTGATAAAGCATGAGAACCTTAGCTTGTATTCTTTGATCATTTACCACTTGTAAAAGTTTTTAATCATGAGAGAATCTTGTAATTCCATATCTCGTGGAGTTAGGAGAAACATGAGTTACGAATTTCATTTGATAGAATCACTCCTAATTTGGAGGAATCATTGTTAGGTGGAATCAATTTTGAAATTCAAATTCAAACTTGAGATGAAAGATACTTATAAAAGGGCTTGTAAATCTCTTGGCCTTGGGACTTTAGCGTGGAGATCTTCTAGTGATCATTTGTAGAATTTGAGTAGCTTACACCATATTCTACTGATTCCACTATCATTGGGCATCATCATAGTTCCAATGATCTTGTAAAATCATGTGCCATAATAGATACATTTCATTGATCATCTCTGTCTACTTCTTTGCTATGACTACTCAAAATAGTGAACTTTGCATGACCATATCTCAGTGATTTCTCCATAATTTTGCATATTCTACAGCTTATTTGAACCAGTTTAGAGTGTGTTGTATGCTATCAAAGTTTCAAGACATTTGCTTCAGCCATTTGGGAGAAATCATCATCGAAGTGCTCTCTAGTCAGTTACTGCTCAGTCCCTAAAAAGTCGGGGGTAAGCCTTGGAATGCTAAATTGATTTCTCAATATATAGTTTGTTATTTTTGATACTTCCACTTGCAACCATTAGCTATCTAAGCTAATTTGATTCAATCAAAAGGATTTTTATCAATTGCTACTATACTATGAGCACTAAGCAAAAGATTCAACAAGTGTGAAGACCAAAAATAGAAAGTTTTATGAAAATAGCTATTCACAAAGTAGTCTATTTTGATTCAATTGTTTCAAGCATCCACTCTAAAGTACTTAGGTACTTTCTTGGTTTCATCTGCAAGCTAAAAGGGCCTACTATCAAACTCTGAAGTGAAATAGGGAAGGTACTAAGCAGGGTTTAGTAGTACCACCTAACTTCCTTGAGGTATCCATCCATCTCTCCCAACAGTGGTATCACAACAAGTTAAGGTAAAATGGAGACGGTTTCCCTTCTTTCATTGATAAATTGGACATGAATAACTATCCAGCATGGTCATTGAGGATGAAGACCTTCTACAAAGAAGGAGTCTCTATGGATGCATACCAAGAGATGAGGAGATGCCCATATTTAGAAGCAAAGGTCAACCTACAAGAGAGGAGCTAGAAAGACTCAACTCATGGTGTGCCAAAGATGCTTTAGGAAGTTCATATCTACTTAATTCTATTTGTGACTTTCTTTTTCCTCACAGTAGGAATTGTAAAACCTCCCAAGAGAGTCAGGCTACATTATCTTCAGATTTCTCTTCCAACACAAGAGCTAGAAAAAATTAGTTGTGGATTGAGTTTACTACTCAAAGGAAGCACCCCAAGCAGAATGTTTCAAAGTATGTAACCAAGGTTAAACATGTGGCTGATCAATTGGCAAGCGTAGGAGAGGAGATTGAAGAGGAGCAAATAGCGAGACGGATGATCAATGGCATCAAGGCAGATGCTAAGTGGGAAGCCGTCACAACTGCTATGGACCTTTACATGAACATGTAGATTCCTGATCTTACCACTCTCATGGGACAACTCTTTACCCATGAAGCCAAGCTCAATAAGAATGGAGAACCATCAAGAGTGTTGGAGAAACAATCACTAACTAGACATATATTTGAAGGTCAAATCTTAGGAAGAAAACCCCATGCCTATGTGAAGGGACAAATTCACAAATGTATTATACTTGTAAAGTTAGTTCACTTTAGTTCTAGAAGTTTTTCAAAAGTTAGGGGAATGAGAAAATCTATATAAGTTAGTTTGTATCAACTGACGCGGAGAGAGAGAAAGTGAGAAGAACTCATTTTTGTATGACTGAGTATAGTCGAGCTTCTCTGAGTGAGAAAGCATTTGTAAAACTTCTGAGTTTTTATAGTTATGAGAAGAACTGAGTAAAGTTCTGTGTATGAGCCTCTCTCCATCATCTCCATGATTACCTACTGTGTGATGAGTTACAAAGATCAAGTTTTCCAAGCAACTCGATGCCTGGCATCGAATCTCTGTTGATAAGTCATATTTTCTTTTATATTTTTCATTCAGTACTGAAGTGTTTGAAAAACATGATGTTGTTGGAGCAACTCGATGCCTGGCATCGAATTCCAGTTGATAAGTCATATTGTAAGTGTGCATAAGATCACCTATAGTTTTGGTGTCCAGAAGGTCAAGACTTTATGCGGGAAGTCGATGCCCGACATCGAATCCCTGCTGAAAAGTGGCCAAAAACATCCCAAGTCCATGCCCGGCATCGAATTCTCGTTGCAAGTCGATGCTAGGCATCGAATTCTAATTTTAAACAGGCGCTCTTACTAAAACAGGCAAGTTTTCCAGTTTTGGAAGGTCATACATGGTCATCTTGTGAGGGCCATAACCTGAGTTCTAGAGCTCCGTTTGATGCATATGATAGCTTGTTGGAAAGCTCTACTCTTCTAGTTTTAGGCTATAAAGTTTCATAGAGAAATAATATGTGAGCTAGGAGAAATTAGCAAAATACTGAAGGTATGTCATTTCGGTGACTAGGAATTTCTGTAGAAGCAAAGTTCTCACTTTAAGCTATCATTTCTCAAAGTTTGGAGTGCCAATGAGTTAATGGTGACCATAGAGGTGTTCTAGTGTCACATTAATTCATTTCTTGTGGTGTTTTATACATCAACAAGTGGTATCAGAGCAGAAAGGTCCTGAAGAGCAGAAGGCGACAAAGGTACGAGAAGTTTTGGAAAGTTTTCCATTAAAGTTTCAAAGGTGAAGCATTTGAAGACACAAGGCATCAAAAGGTTACTTCAAAAGTATCTTCATACACAAAGAACTCCAAAAGGTATTATTCTTTATCCTTTAAGCTCACAGGTTGCAGCAGAAGGAAAGAACTATGGCAGATCATATCTCCATTGACAAACTGGACAGAGATAATTACCCCGCATGGGTAATGAGAATGGAAGCCTTACTTATGAGTAAGGATCTCATGGTATATGTAACAGGTGAAGAAGAGAAGCCAGTATTTGAAGATGAAAGCCGACCAAAGAAAGAAGAACTTGATGCTTTAAAGCATTGGCAGAAGAAGGATGCAAGTGCAAAAGCCTACATCTACAATACAATCTCAGATCATTTGCTACCACACATTAGAGGATTGGAATCATCAGAAGATATATGGAATGCATTGGAATATCATTTCCAAAGCACTACTAAAGCACGGAAAGCAAGTCTATGGTCAGAGTTTACAACATTCAAGAAGAAGCCAAGTCAAACCATTAGTGATTATGTCACTAAGATGAAGGATCTAGCAGATAGTCTTGGATCCATAGATGAAGATGTTGAAGATCACAGATTGATTGCTCAACTACTTGCAGGCTTGAGAGGGGATGAAAGGTGGAAACCTTTTGTCTTATCAACAGAACTTTCATTAAATCATTATGTTCCAGATTTGAACCAGTTGCTTGGTTTGATGCTCACATATGAGCAAGACTTGAAGGGAGATGGAGATAAAGGACAAAGTTCTGCAATGTACATGAAGAACAAGAAGAAAGGAGATAAAGGTAAAGCAAAGGATGAAGAAGAGTCAAATTCTCAAGCTTATTATGCAAGAGGTAAAGGCACTGGCAGAGGAAGAGCAAGAGGTTTTGGAAGAGGAAGAGGTAATCAAAATAACAACAAAAAGGCTTGCTGGATCTGTGGATTGAGTAATCATTTGGCTCATGACTGTTGGCACAACCAACAAGGATCAAACCAGAATCAAAACAACAATAGCAGAGGTCGAGGTGGAAGACATCAAAGTAATTTTCAAAGAGGTAGACAAAGTCAAAGAGGAGGCTATGGTAGAGGTGGAGGAAGAAGTTGGGGACAGAATCAATCCTACAACACCACCTACTACAACTATGCAAATGACACACAGAATGAAAGTCATACATCATTGATGATGAATTCAATCAGCACATCAGACAAAGAAGATCTAAAGGTATTTTACATTGACTCTGGATGTTCTAATCATTTGTCAGGAAACATAGAATTGATGTCAGATTTGGAAAAAGGCATTTCTAGTCACACAGTTCAAACTGGTGATAATACAAGACATAGTGTACATTCAATTGGAAAAGTGAAATGCAAGAGTGGAGCAGATTTGCTAACCAATGTTTTGTATGTTCCTACAATACCTAAAAACTTGATTAGTGTGGGACAGATAGTTGAAAAAGGTTTTCAAGTTAGGTTTACAAATGAAGGAGTATTTGTGGAAGATCCAGAGAATGGATATAATCAGATTGTCTCTGGTAAGAAAGAAGGTAGACTCTTTACTTTAAGAGTGCAAGGGAACATTGGTCAAGCTTTGCTCACACATGGTGAAGCAGTGATTACAGAACTTGATCTCTGGCATAAGAGATTAGGTCATTTCAATGAAAGAGGAATTAAAGCTATGGTTGCTAATCAGTCTGTACTAGGATTACCAAATGTGCAAAGTCAACATATGGTTTATAAATGTGAAGCATGTCAAATGGGTAAAGCACACAGGTTACCATTTCAAAAGAAAGGATTCAAACATGATGGAGTACTTGAGCTCATTCATACAGATGTATGGGGACCAACAAAAGAAGGATCTATCAGTGGCTCAAGGTATTATGTTCTTTTTATTGATGATGCTACAAGATGGATAACATTATATGTTTTGAAGGAAAGATCAGAAGTGTTTGGAGCTTTCAAGCATTTTCATGCATATGCAGAGAGAGTCACAGGTCAAAAGCTTAAGAGACTGAGGTCTGATGGAGGGGGAGAATATTTCTCCCAAGAGTTCAATGATTATCTTTGGAATGCAGGTATTAAGAGAGAAATAACTTGCAGGTATACACCACAACAAAATGGTGTAGCAGAAAGAAGGAGCAGGACTTTGGTTGAGTTTGCTAGAGCTATGCTAAAGGAGAAGAACTGTCCAAATGATCTTTGGGCTGAGGCTGTAAATACAGCTACATATCTTGTGAATAGATTACCATGTGCAGCTCTGAATGGAATGACTCCATATGAAGCTTGGTGGGGTAAGAAACCAACACTAGATCATTGTAGAGTGTTTGGATCAATTGCATATGCTTATGTGCCATCACAGCTTAGGCATAAACTTGAACCAAAGGCAGAAAAATATGTGTTCATTGGTTATGATGAAAAGCATATGGGTTACAGATTGTGGAATCCTCTAACCAAACAATTTATTGTTTCTAGAGATGTTACATTTGATGAACAGAAAAGTTGGTATGCAGATCAAAGTCATACAGCTGAAGAATTTGAAGAAGAGGTAAGAAGATGTGAGAAAGGAAAATCAATTGTGCAGGTGAATAGAGATGAAGACTATATGCAAGCAAGTACATCCAGAAGTGGATTAACAAGAATGAATGAAGAAGCTCCTATATTTGATGAAGAGGTGTATCCAGAAACTTATGAAGAATGTGAACCAAGAAGGTCAAGCAGGACTAGAAGACAACCAGAAAGGTATTCTTATGATACTTCTTACATAACTCAGAAGAACTATGCATATATGGTCAAAGATGATGAAGAACCTCAGAACTATGATGAAGCTAAAGGTAAGAAGCAATGGGAAGAAGCAATGAAGGAAGAGTTCAATGCACTGGAGGAGAACAAGACATGGGAACTTGTTCCTAAACCAAATGGTAAGAAAGTAATTGGAAATAAATGGGTTTATAAAGTGAAGAAGCTTGCAGATGGAAGTATAGCCAGATACAAAGCTAGATTGGTGGTGAAAGGCTATGCCCAGACCTATGGCATAGATTATGATGAGACATTCAGTCCTGTAGCTAAGATGTCAACTATAAGGACAATCATTGCTATTGCAGCTTCAAAAGGATGGACCCTAAGTCAATTGGATATAAAAAATGCATTCTTGAATGGATACATATCAGATGAGGTATACATGGAACAACCTCAAGGATTTATAGATTCCAGGTATCCAAATTTTGTTTGCAGGTTGAGAAGAGCATTGTATGGATTGAAGCAAGCTCCAAGAGCTTGGAACTATAGACTGGTGAAGTATCTCAATGATCTTGGATATCAAAGTTCAAAAGCAGATTCAAGTCTACTTATCAAAAGAATAGAGGAAGGTACAATCTACATTTGTATTTATGTAGATGACATTATAATCACAGGTACTTCAGATGAAGGAATCAAGGAGGTAAAGAGATTACTTGAGAAAGAGTTTAAGATCAGTGACCTAGGAAAGTTATCATACTTTCTTGGAATGGAAGTTACTTATACAGATCATGGCATATATGTGTCACAAGAAAGGTATCTTCTGAACTTGTTGAAGAAGTTTGATATGGAAAATTGTAGAGAAGCTTCAACTCCACTTGAAGTTAATCACAAGCTCAGTAAATATGATGGTGCAGACTACAAAGATATGAGGAAGTATCAATCTCTTGTGGGTAGTTTGATTTATGCTACACTAACAAGACCTGATCTTAGTTATGCAGTGGGAGTTTTGTCACAATTCATGCATTGTCCAAAGGACCCACATTGGATTGCAGGTCAAAGAGTTCTCAGATATATCAAAGGAACTATAAAGGAAGGATTATATTATCCTTTTACATCAGATTTGAAGTTGAGAGCCTACAGTGACTCAGACTGGGCAGGTAATCAAGATGACAGGAGATCAACTCATGGTTACATGATATACATTGGTGATAAGCTTGTAAGTTGGTGTTCCAAGAAACAACATAAAGTAGCATTATCATCAACTGAAGCAGAGTACAAAGGACTTGTGGAAGGAGCTAAGGAAGTCATATGGATGCAGACATTGTTCAAGAGCTTAGGCATTGATCAAGGTACACCTACAATACATGGAGATAATATGAGTTCACTCTATCTTGCAGCAAATCCAGTATTTCATGCAAGGACAAAGCACATAGAGATACAGTATCATTTTCTCAGAGAAAAGGTAATGGAGAAGGAGATTGAAGTGGAGTACATTTCCACTAAAGATCAGTTAGCAGACATAATGACAAAGAGCTTGGATGGTGTGAAGACCAACAGATTTAAAAGCATGGCAGGAGTAAAAGAAAAGAAGAAGATATGAAGGAATAGAGAATGTCAATTAGTGACTGAGGGGGAGCTGTTGGAGAAACAATCACTAACTGGACATATATTTGAAGGTCAAATCTTAGGAAGAAAACCCCATGCCTATGTGAAGGGACAAATTCACAAATGTATTATACTTGTAAAGTTAGTTCACTTTAGTTCTAGAAGTTTTTCAAAAGTTACGGGAATGAGAAAATCTATATAAGTTAGTTTGTATCAACTGACGCGGAGAGAGAGAAAGTGAGAAGAACTCATTTTTGTATGACTGAGTATAGTCAAGCTTCTCTGAGTGAGAAAGCATTTGTAAAACTTCTTAGTTTTTATAGTTATGAGAAGAACTGAGTAAAGTTCTGTGTATGAGCCTCTCTCCATCATCTCCATGATTACCTACTGTGTGATGAGTTACAAAGATCAAGTTTTCCAAGCAACTCGATGCCTGGCATCGAATCTCTGTTGATAAGTCATATTTTCTTTTATATTTTTCATTCAGTACTGAAGTGTTTGAAAAACATGATGTTGTTGGAGCAACTCGATGCCTGGCATCGAATTCCAGTTGATAAGTCATATTGTAAGTGTGCATAAGATCACCTATAGTTTTGGTGTCCAGAAGGTCAAGACTTTATGCGGGAAGTCGATGCCTGGCATCGAATCCCTGCTGAAAAGTGGCCAAAAACATCCCAAGTCGATGCCCGGCATCGAATTCTCGTTGCAAGTCGATGCTAGGCATCGAATTCTAATTTTAAACAGGCGCTCTTACTAAAACAGGCAAGTTTTCCAGTTTTGGAAGGTCATACATGGTCATCTTGTGAGGGCCATAACTTGAGTTCTAGAGCTCCGTTTGATGCATATGATAGCTTGTTGGAAAGCTCTACTCTTCTAGTTTTAGGCTATAAAGTTTCATAGAGAAATAATATGTGAGCTAGGAGAAATTAGCAAAATACTGAAGGTATGTCATTTCGGTGACTAGGAATTTCTGTAGAAGCAAAGTTCTCACTTTAAGCTATCATTTCTCAAAGTTTGGAGTGCCAATGAGTTAATGGTGACCATAGAGGTGTTCTAGTGTCACATTAATTCATTTCTTGTGGTGTTTTATACATCAACAAAGAGGTAACAAATCTTGTGCCCTATACACAAATAAAGGAAAGTTTAAAGATAAGGGAAAGAGAAAGAAAGTGGAAGAGGAAGGTACTACTTCTCAAGCTAACTATGTAGGGAGAGGTAGGAACCCAAGAGGAAGGGGTAGAGGAGGTAACCATGGTAGGGGGAGACCTTTCAACTCTTCCCCATGCAATATATGTGGACTGCCTAATCACACAACAGATGAGTGCTATAGGAACTTCAAGAATCAGAGAGGAAGAGGATATCAAAGAGGTGGCTACTCACAAGCAAGGGGAAGATTCAACCATAATCAAGGCTATAATCATGTCTACAAAAAGAATTATCAAGGAGGATACAAATCAAGAAAAGACTTCAACAATTATAGAGACGATCAAGAGGATTCTCTTCTCACTATGAACATGACATCAAAACAAGGTATGAATGATGAGCACCTCTTTTATATTGACTCAAGTTGTTCAAACCATGTAGTAGGCAATGTAGCTCTCCTTTCTAATCTTGAGGATCCCAAATAAAATCACCAAGTGCACATAGGTGATGATACCAAGCATTCAGTGGTCAAGGTAGGAAATGTCAAAACTTCTAATGGGAATAGAAATCTGTTGAGCACGGTTCTTTGTGTACCTACTATCACAAATAATTTGATGAGTGTTGGAAAGATAGTGGAAAAGGGTTTGCAGGTTAGATTCAACAAATATGGAGCTTTTGTGGAGGACCCCCAACATGGATTCAAGAGAATTTCCAAGGGACAAAACCAGGTTGCTTATTTACATTTGAGCTTGAAGACACTAAAAACATTGCACTTTACAACTATAAGGATCAAACATTGTCTAAGCTAGAGATTTGACATAAAAGATTAGGGCACATTGGTGAGAGAACCTCGAAGCAAATATGTAGAGATCAATGTGTGCTTGGGATGCCTAATGTATCGAAGCAACATATGATCTATAAATGTGGTGCTTGTTAGTTTGTTAAATCACACTGCTTACCCTTTACAAAGAAAGGCTATATGCATGAGGACTATTTGGAACTTGTCCACATATGTGTGGGGACCAAGCAAGGACACTTCAATTTTAGGATCAAGGTTCTATGTTTCATTCATTGATGATTTCAATAGGTGGAATATCTTGTATTCATGAAACATAAAGATGAAGTGTTTAGCTGCTTCAAGAAGTATCTTGCACTCGTGGAAAATCAAAGAGGAAGAAGCGTAAAGAGGACAAGGTTAGATGGAGGAGGTGAGTACTTCTCTAATGAATCTGGTGCATTTTGCAAGATAGAGGTATTAAAAGGGAGATTACTACTAGGTATACTCCTGAACAGAATGGAGTAGGAGAGAGGAGAAATAGGTTGATTGTGGAAACAGCTAGATCAACACTTAATGAAAAGAAATTGCCTAATTATTTGTGGGTAGAAAGTGTTTCTATTGTCACTTACCTTATTTATAGGTTACCCTCTAAGTCACTTGATGGGATGACCCCCTATGAGGCATGGCTTGGTAGAAGGCCATTACTTGAACATTGCAAAATATTTGTTTGTGTTGCTTATGTGCATGTTCCATCTCGAAATCAAAGGTATGCTAGACCCTAAGTTAGAGATCAAATGCATCTTCATAGGATATGATTTAAATTAGAAAGGATACAGGTTTTATAATCCATACAACAAAGGATTTATGGTCAATAGAGATGTTGTGTTTGATGAAAATGATTCTTGGTTTGAAAGTGAATGTAGGAAGGTCAAATTGCCATATGACTTGGAAGAAGAATTTCCAAGTCTCACCAAGGATAAGCTAAGCACAATTGAAGACATCAAATCAGATGATGAGCACACCATCAACTTGGAAGAGTTCAAAGCATGGAAATCAAAATGAAAGGCCAAGATGAAGAGGTTGGGATATACCTGAATCATCCAACCATGCCTTGAGAAGGTCACAAAGAGAGAGTAAGAAGCCAATCAGATATTGGTATGATACTTCATTAGTTACTAAGCATTCTATTTATCTTGCTAAGGATTCATCATTTGAAGAACCTTCTTCATATGAAGAAGCAAGTACCAAAGCAAAATGGAAGGAAGCTATGGATGAAGAAATAGAAGCACTCCAAGAGAATGACACTTGGGAGCTAGTACCCAAGAAGGCATCAATGAATGTAATTGGTTCTAGATGGATTTACAAAATCAAAAGGAACTCAAATGGATCCATAAATAGGTATAAAGCTAGAATTGTGGCTAAGGGTTTTGCACAAACCCAAGGAATTAATTATGAAGAGACATTTTCACCTGTGGCTAAAATGCCAACCATTAGGGTATTGGTAAGTGTAGCTGCATCTAGAAATTGGAATATGTGTCAACTAGATGTGAAAAATGCTTTTCTCAATGGTTGGATTTCAAAGGAAGTTTACATGGCTCAACCTCGTGGCTATGAAGACCCAAGCAAGTTAAAATATGTGTGCAAATTGAACAAAGCTCTTTATGGTTTGAAGTAGGCACCTAGGGCATGGAACCATAGGTTAACAACCTACCTTCAATATCAAGGATTCATGATGAGCAAGGCAGATTCTTCTCTGTTTGTCAAGAGAAGTAACTCAAAAATGATATACTTATGTGTATATTGTGATGACATCATTCTGAGAGGTAGTGATGCCAATGGCATCAAACAAATCAAGAACCAAATGATGTAAGAGTTCAAAATTATTTACCTAGGGTTTTTGAAGTATTTTCTTGGACTTGAGCTAGTATACACTAACTTTGGAATACATATCACTCAAAGGAAATATGTGTAAAACATGTTGAAGAAGTTCCACTTAGAGAATGCAAAGGTAGCTAGCACCCCTATGGAGGTACATCATAAATTGAGTGTTCATGAAGGTGATTTGCTTGAAGACATTGCAGGATATCAAAGCATACTTGGAAGTCTAAACTATGCAACCTTAACAAGAATTGATATATCTTATGGAGTAAGTGTTCCGATTCAATTCATGCATAAACCTAGAGCACCTCACTTGGAAGCTGCTAAAAGGATTTTGAAGTATCTCAAAGGAACTCAAAATAAAGGTCTTTAATTCCCATAAACATCAGATTTGGACATTGAGCGATACTCAGATGCAAATTGGGTAGGTTGTATGGATGACAGAAGAAGTACTTCTGGATATCTTTCTTTTGCAGGTGATAAGCCCATTTCATGGTCTTCCAAGAAGCAACCTATTGTTGCTCTATCTTCAAAAGAGGCTGAATATAGGGGATTAGCCAATGCTACACAAGAAGCTATTTGGATTAGATTGCTCTACTCAGATTTGCGACATCATACTCATTCACATGTGATCTTTGGTGATAAAACAAGTTCTTTGCATCTCCTATTTATCATGCAAGAACCAAGCATATAGAAGTACACTATCTCTATGTTAGAGAGAGAACCTTGAGCAAAAAGATTCAGTTGGCCTGCGTAACCACAAACATGCAATGTGCAGATTTGTTAACCAAAGCACTTGATGGCACTAAAATTTGCAAGTTCAAAGCTATGATTGGATTGCAAGATATTCAAGAAGATTGATGAAGCTATACAAGCCAAGTTTTTTAGCTTGAGGGGGAGATACTGGTGAAAATGTCCAAGCCTTCACACTTGGATTATCATGGAACGCAATAAGTGGAAGAACTTGATAAAGCATGAGAACCTTAGCTTGTAATCTTTGATCATTTACCACTTGTAAAGGTTTTTAATCTTAAGAGAATCTTGCAAGTCCATATATCTTGTGGAGTAAGGAGAAACATGAAAAAAAAAATTATTCGATAGAATCACTCCTAATTTGGAGGAATCACTTTTAGGTGGAATCAATTTTGAAAATCAAATTCAAACTTGAGATGAAAGATACTTATAAAGGCTTGTAAATCACGTAGCCTTGGGACCTTATCTTGGAGCTCTTCCACTCATCCTTTCTAGAGTTTGAGTAGCTTACACCAAAGTCTACTCATTCCACTATCATTGGGCATCATCATAATGCAAATGATCTTGTAAAATCACGTGCCATAATAGATACATTTCATTGATCATCTCTGTCTACTTCTTTCCTATAACTACTTAGAACAATCAACTTTGCATGACCATATCTGAGTGATTTCTCCATCATTTTCCATGATCTTTAGCTTGTTGGAACCGACAAAAAGTCTGTTTTATGTCTAGAAGTTTTAAGTAATTTTTTTTAGCCGTTTGGGAGAAATTGTCATCGAAGTGCTCTCTGGTGAAATAGGGCAAGTACCAAGCAGGGTTTAACAGTACCACCTCACTTCCTTGAGGTATCCATACATCTCTTCCAACACTAAGACAGAAGAGGAGGAACAAATACTCATGGAAGTATTAGAGAACTTCAAAAAATGTGAAATAGAAGATATAAGGATCCTGGTACAAATGCCTAAATGAGAAGCAAGCATTGGATAATGTACAATAATCAAGAGAAAACCAAAAAGATAGTGGTTATGATAGAAAAAGGAGAAGAAAAATGCACATACATAGGGCATGACTTAACAACAGAAGAAGAAGAACAGTTGATTGCCCTATTTCAAAAGTGATTTTTTCACTTGGAGTTATAAGGACTTGAAAGGCGTAGACACAGATATATGCTCCCCTAGGATCCCTATGACTCTAGATGCCAAACCTACTAAGCAAGGACCATACACGTACAATGATAAGTATGCTGCTAGGATTAAGGAGGAGATAGACTGATTAATAGAAGCAAGATTCATTTACAAAATTGAGCATACCGAATGAGTATCCCCCATTGTGGTAGTGCCCAAGAAAAATGGGAAATGGATTTTCAGGCTATAATCAAGTAGCCATTGCCCCTGAAGATCAACACAAGACAGCTTTTGCCATAGAGTGGGACATATTTGCATTTTATGTAATGCCATTTGGGCTCACAAATACATCTACCACATTTCAGTGACTCGGAAGTTTATGTGGATGACTTATGTGTTCATTCTAACATGAGGGGGACTCACATCCCTGAATTAAGGGAATTCTTTGACAAATGTCAAGAATACCAGGTTTGCTTGAACCTAGAAAAGTGCATTTTCATGGTCAAGCAAGGCAAAATTCTAGATACATTGTGTCAAAGAACGACATATCTATGGAGGAAAAATGTGAAGAAGTACAAGCTTTCATGGGACAATGTGGTTACTATCAATGATATACATGTACACTATCATAGCAAAGCCTTTGTATTCTCTTTTGACCAAGTCTAAATGGATTAATGAATGTGAGAGATCATTCAATGAACTTAAACAACGTTTGTGTTCAACACCCATATTAACGACACCAGATTGGAGTAAGCCATTCCATGTGCATGTGGGTGCATCCAAATATGCCATAGGGTGCTTGCTAGCACAAACTACATTTGAAAGCAACATAGATCTCCCCAGAACTTTCGCAAGTAGACAGTTAAATTTAGCACAACAAAGTTACATCATGACAAAGCATGAAGGATTAGGAATGATATATGTGGTAAACAAATTCAATCATTACTTATTGGTGAGAAAATTTAAGTTCTTCATGGATCACCAGGCCTTGTTGTACTTGCCTTGTAACACCGGATGACTCATACATTGGTTATAGTACTCATGGAATATGACTTTGAAGTAGTAGCCAAGAAGAAAAAGGCCCATCTTAGAGCATATCATCTTTCACGACTCACTACTAGAGAATCTCCTCAAGGAATAGCAGATGAACTATCGGATGCATACCTATTTAATCTTGAGGTAGTACCTCAATGGGCCAAGACTATTGTCCCTATTCTCACATTTGGACCCAAGAATCTTAGGACTAGGATCAAAGATGGAGAGATTACCAAATCTCAAAGATACCAGATTCTAGCAGGAAGCATATATAAACAAGATAGTCAAAAAATTCTTGCTTGTTCTATAGATGAATCAGAATTCTAGAATTGGTTGCAATTAGCACATGTAGGTGCATCAAAGAAACATCATTTGAAACATTGTAAATTGCACACTATGCACATACTAGGAGTGTATTGGCCTTCTATGGAAGCGGATGTCTATAGGCTATGTAAAGAATACCAAGTTTGTTGTCTAAAACCACCTCTAGAACATGCCATGTTGTATCATGTGTCTCTAACAATAGAATGGGGCGAACCGATGGTGAGATACTTGAGGACCATGATGGGAGGACGTGCATTCTATAAGTGGGGTATAGACTTTCTAGGACCCATTAAGCCCCCTACAAAAGGTACTCATGTGGAATACATTATAGTAGCAATACATTATCTTACCAAATGGGTAGAAGCTAAAGCTACCAAAAAGAATGATCCACATAGGAGTGCAAAATTCGTATTTGAAAATGTCTTTATGAGATATGGATAGCCTATAGAGTTGGTGATCGATCGAGGAACTCACTTTCTAAACCAAGTCATTGAATATTTGTTACAAGATTTTATGGTGATTCACAAGAAGTCCACACCATATCATCCTCAGGCCAATTGTGAGGCAGAAAGTACTAACAAGACCCTTTGTAATGTACTAACGGAACTCGTGAACAACAAACATATGGATTGGGACAAACATTTACATCACACTATTTGGGCATATCGAGTGGCGTACAAGACCATACTCAATGCAACACCATTTCAAATGAATTTTGATCAAAATGCTATGCTCTCTTTGGACTTTTTGATACGCAGCCTTAAAGTTGCATAAGAACATCAATGGACTAGCCATGAATTATCATCAAGAATAATGGACTTGGAACGATTAGGACAAACTAACTTCAAAGTAGTAGCAGGGATATATGAAGCAAAGAAGCGATAGAAAGCCTATTTTGATGCACATGTGAAAGACAAAGG
The DNA here is from genome assembly GCA_020310875.1 of Ceratopteris richardii. Classification (NCBI taxonomy): domain Eukaryota; kingdom Viridiplantae; phylum Streptophyta; class Polypodiopsida; order Polypodiales; family Pteridaceae; genus Ceratopteris; species Ceratopteris richardii. Next base: position 50,298,517 of record CM035443.1, read on the forward strand.
CTTCAAAGAAGGTGACTTAGTCCTATTGTATACACTGAAACAACACTCACCGAAGCTAGAGAAACGTGGTTATGGACCTATGATTATTAGCAGAATTTGGATCGATGGAGCGGTACAATTAGCCACACTAGAAGGAGAGATAATGCCTAGTTACATTAGTGGTTGTAGAGTCAAGCTTTATCAGGAACTTTATACTGCAGATATGCTTACATGACTCACATTGGCAAAGAAGCATAACGAGGAAGAAAAGATAATATGCAAACAAGCTGAGACAGAAGCTCTAGAACACATTAAACGCATGAAATTAAGAAGGCAAGGACTAGGAAGAGAACATCATAACCATTTCGAGGAAACACCAAGATTCCCCATGGCCATGTGTCAAGCAAAGTCAACTGCTCACCCTAGCATAGTCAGGAGACCATTCATTACAATCATACTAGAACAAGGCTACACCCACCATGAGCTTAGGGCTTTAATTGATTCAGGTGCTACGACTAGTGCGATGATGTGGTCCCACTATAAGGATTCAGGAATAGAAATGTGGCCAATTGAGGCATACCTCATAGTGCTAGGAGGCATGGAAACCCCTTGCATGGGTGAGGTGCACCTTCCTATCCTCGTACAAAAAACGACCATGGCTGTGACACTCCTAGTGTGCCATGATGATGACCGATAGAACCATTAATCCTTGGCCAAGATTGGTTATACAATCACTCAATGGACCTAAATCTTAGACAAGGCTCCCTGTATCTTAGGACCTTAGACTAGCAGTGAGTGATACCACTTGACTTACCGAATAATACCCCACTTGAGGAATGTAACCCAAGACCATATGAAATGATTGTGAAGGACGATTGGAAGATTTTTGTCAAATGCATGAGATAAGTCCAATCAATCCAATGTCAACCCACGAGGGCTTGGAAATGGATACTTGTCACTTAGGAGGACGTCAAGAGATCTTCCTCTCATCTTCCTTTGAACAAGAGGAGGATTACCTCAACGGTCAGGTGGGTTACATTAGCGGATAGATGGGCATAATAGCCTTTTCAAGCCCATCCTTTACACTTCCATGAAGTAGCCTAGATCTGTGGTACAGAATGCCTCACTTCCTGATGGGTAGTTCATGCAAGTGTTGGACTTGCCTTCTTTTCCAAAGCAGAGTGTCCCCTAAACCTCAAACACGGAGAAGTCAACCATGACTTAGGAACCCAAACCAACAACCTTATCAGATGATCCAAAGGTGGAAGGAACATCTGTATGTCAAAGTAACTGGCAAAAAGCAAGTATGGGTGCTAAAATGTTAGAAAGTACCAACATTTTTCAACACGATAGACCATGATAAGAAGTCAAGTCCCAATTGGACTCAACATCCAACCTATCCTTGACCTTCTTCTCTATCAGTGAGAACTCGACATATTTGTATTGCCAAGGAGTACTTAACAAAATGACCCACAACCTCACATATCTAGGTACCTAAGAATTGTGTTTTAGCTCCTAACCCAAGCCATGTAATATACATCCCTTCAACATCACCCCACCCATTGACACCACCTCGACCAAAATCATCTTTCGCCCATCAACCAAAGAACCAAACCCATTCATCAACTCTTAGGAAATGGATTCTGAAATGCATCTAGTAGTCTCCACATGATCTTTTGTACAACATAACACCCCTCAAGACTAACCTTTACCATTGTAATAATTCACTCACGACTAAACCCTATACAAACTTATCTCAAATAACCCACTACCACTTGTAATAAAAACTCATCACAAGCAATGTATGCAATATCTAAAGCATGTAGGTGTCTAATGACCTAATTAGTTTATGAGAAATCACTCCATAAACCAGCTCACGACACTCGGCTACATGGGGTACACATCGGTTATGGAAAGGGATTATGGTCTCACTTTATTGGGATCATAATTAATTTCCATACTAATTTGTTATGCTTTTGTAGCAGATCATCTTCGTATGCATTTCGGTCGTCATGCAAGCTGAAGGAACTTTCGAGGCCGGCCCCAGCACGTTAGTCATCAATTTTGGTAATTTGTTAGCTGCGTCTTATCCTACATCGCAACTACTATAATTTTAAGGTTTCATGGGACCAATGCCCATGGATGACCTGTTAGTATATGATCAATGTCTACCCCTCATGATTGTATGCACATTTTGTAAGGCCCCCTTTATGAGGAGAAGCCAAGCATGCATTACCCAATTGATGGGAATCCCAACTTGAATGTTGGATGAAGGTCATATTGGACCATGTAAGATATTATAAGGAAAGGGAGTTATCGGAGTCAGAAATCATTTATATTTGTTAGGTCGGTTCAACCAGTCTAAGCCGTGTATGGCAATTACGCGGGCGGTGGCCGCCCACGCTCTACCGCCCATGTATAGCCGTCCATGGCAGGCCACCCATGATCCTATATATACATGACTTCTGCACTACCTAAGACACCGAGTTGAGCCAGCATACCTCTACCTTGTATCTCCCTATCTAGAGTTGTCTAGATCACCATTTAAGCTCTACCTTGAGAGCGCACGGGTGGACAACGCCATCATCTTTGTAATTGCTGCTAGTAGAAAATTGTTGAGATTCTCCTATATCTGTTATCTTCTCTGTTATTGCTCCTGTGTTATATTGCGTAACTATTGTCTTACATGGTATCAGAGCTGTAAGGTTCGAATAGCTTGAGAAGTATCATTATTTTAGCCTACTAGCAGACTAGAATATCAGTAGATTATTCGAGTGATTACATGATGGCTTCATCATCGAACAGTAGTCTTGGTGCTTCAGCTAATGTTAATGCTGCACCTATTCGAATTCGTCCACCTGCATTCACTGAAGGGAAGCTGGATGGAACCAACTATACACTCTGGAAGTTCAAAATTTCTGCAATTTTGGACTCCTATGAATTACTTGACACTGTCATGGGACCGATGGGATTGGATCCAAAGCCTATACCAGTTGAAGATCCAGCAAATTCAAGATTGATGATTCAGCCAGATCCAGATCTTCTACGAGCTTGGAAGAGGCGGAATGCTGATGCATTATGTGCGATTGTCACTAGTGTAAGTGATTCTGTGCTTACTTTAGTTCAACATACTACTAAAGCACATGAGGCTTGGGGCATATTGGCTCGACAATATGAGACCAAGAACCACACTAGGATACAGAATTTAGAAAATCAGTTGGCAAATGAAAAACATTCTGATTCTGAAAAGGCTGAAGATTTTATCAAACGGATAAAGCATCTTCAAGATCAATTGGCTGCAGTTGGTGTTGTTATAACACCAGAAGAGCTGGCTTGAAGATCTGTACGTGTTCTTCCAGCAAAGTATGATGGATTAGTAACAGCCCTTAACACTCAGGTAAGGCCAACTCCTCTTACATTTGAAGAGTTTTGTGCCATGCTTTTAGAAGAAGAGATGCGGCTGAAGAATCGGCAAAGTACAACTGATGCTGCATTCTCAGCAAATGCAAAAGGTAAAGGCTCTTCAGAGGGATCAAAGAAGAAGCCAAAGAAGAAAAAGTTCACAGGAAGTTGCTTCTATTGTGAAAAGAAAGGCCATGCCATCAAGGATTGCAGAAAGAAGCAAGCTGATGAACGGAATGGGACTGTAAAATCATCATGGAAGAACAAAGAGTCTGCAAACAACACAGAGCTGGAACTTTGGGTAGCTATTGAAGAGGTATGTTCATCTGCTCAAGCTCGTGTTGATGAGCCATGGATTTTAGATAGTGGAGCTTCTCGCCATATGACTAGTAAAAAGGATTGGTATAGTTCCCTAGTGCCTCTGCGGGAATCCATCAATGTAGTGGTGGGAAATGACTCCAAGTGTCTAGCTGAAGGAACTGGAACCATCTCTTTTATCACTTCTCCAGGTGTTGAGAAAAAGTTATCCGATGTTCTCTATGTACCTACACCCAAAAGAAATTTGTTGTCAGTTTCTGCAATAACAGATCGTGGACTCGAAGTTCACTTCAATAAGAGTGGTGCGGAAATCATGGATTCATCAGGTAATGTTGTAGGTAAAGGCATACGACGGGATAACTTGTATGAGTTAAGTGCTTTAACTGCTACAGAAGATAAAGATGTAAGCAGGTTATGGCACCGACGATTTGGGCATCTCGGATTTGCAGTTTTGAAGGAGATGCAACGAACAGGGATGGTTGCTCATATGCCTGCATTTTCAGAGTTGCAGGAACCTTGTGAAGCTTGTATGATGGGCAAGCAACAACGAAAGGCATTTCCAAGAGAGACCAGCAATCGATCTCAAGCTCCTCTAGAGTTGGTACATGCTGATCTCTGCGGTAAAATGTCTACACCTGCTTTAGGAGGATCTTTCTACTTCTTGCTGTTAGTCGACGATTATAGTAGAAAGATGTGGGTTTATTTCATTCGAGAGAAGGCTGATGCTTTTGAAAAATTTAAAACGTGGCATAAGTATGTAGAAAATGAATCAGGAAGGAAATTGAAGAAATTTAGAATAGATAGAGGAGGTGAATTCTTGTCAACAGAATTCAACAATTACTGTAAGGAGCATGGTGTGAAAAGGCAACTTACCACAGCTCATACACCCCAACAAAATGGCGTTGTTGAGCGCAGGAACATGACAGTAGTTGAAATGGCTCGTTGTATGTTGAAGGCTCAAGACATGCCTGATTCATTCTGGGCAGAAGCAGTCAATACAGCAGTCTACATCCTCAATCGAAGCTACACAAAAGCACTGAAGGGGATGACTCCTCAAGAAGCATATTCTGGTAAAAAGCCTTCAGTTTTGCATTTCAGAATTTTTGGTTGTTTCTGTTATGCACATATTCCTGATTCAACAAGATCAAAGTTGGATTCAAAAAGCAAAAAGTGTGTCTTCCTAGGATATAGTGAAGAGTCTAAAGCATACAGGTTATGGGATCCTGAGGCAAGGAAGATTTTTGTCAGCCGAGATGTGGTGTTTGATGAACGACCACACTTAGTAGAAGATAAAGGTAAATCTACTATCTCATCAAGCGGAAAAATATATCACCTTGTGCCTATCAAAAGACAGGTTAAAGTTGAGGAGGAGGAAACATCTGATGGAGAAATTTCCTCAATAAAAAGCCAACCAGTTGTAGCTGCACAGCGTAAGCCACTACCGAAGTGGGCACAACAGCTCTTTGATGATCTTAATCCACATGTAGATGTACCAGAATCATCATCGGATGGATTACGAAGATCAAAGAGAATAGAGGAGCAAAGAAGAGCCTCAGAACACATTGTTAACATGGCTCTAATGGCAGATATCATGGGTTCGATAAAGGAACCTACCACCATTGAAGAAGCCATTGATGATCCAGATTGGAGAGCGGCAATGCAGTCTGAGTATGATAGTATACTCAAAAATGATACATGGGATCTAGTCGACTTGCCGCCAAAGAAGAAGGTAATAGGTACTAAATGGATTTGGAAAGTTAAGTATAAAGCTGATGGAACATTAGAAAAGTATAAGGCACGATTAGTTGCACAGGGTTTTTCACAAATTGAAGGATTTGATGTTCAAGAAACTTTTGCACCAACAGCACGCATGACAACTATTCGGACGGTACTTGGAGTAGCTGCACAAAAGTCTTGGCCTATTTTCCAGATGGATGTCAAATCTGCATTTTTGAATGGTCACCTCAAGGAGGAGGTATATGTATCTCAACCACCAGGTTTTGAGGTGCCCAATTCAGAAAATAAAGTTTGCAGGTTGAAGAAAGCTTTGTATGGACTTAAGCAAGCTCCACGGGCTTGGTACCAACGAATAGATCATTTTTTCAAAAATATGGGTTTTGAAAGAAGTACTTCTGATGCTAACTTGTATGTAACGAAAAGGGATAGCAAGCTAGTTGTTGTCATTGTATATGTAGATGATTTGATCATTACAGGAGATCATCAGGAACTCATCAATCAAACTCGGATCAGCTTGGGAACTGAGTTTGAAATGACAGACTTAGGTCTACTCCATTTTTGTCTGGGAATTGAAGTATGGCAAAGGAAGGATGGCATTTTCATCTCACAACAAAAATATTCCAAAGAAATTCTCAAGGCATTTGGAATGATGGACTGCAAACCAACTAGCACACCTATGGAGGTAAATCATAAGCTATCTATGGATGATAACATGCCTGATGTAGATGCTAAGAAGTATAGGAAGCTCGTTGGAAGTCTTATTTTTCTGTGCAACACTAGACCAGACATTTGCTATGCTGTTGGAGTGTTAAGCAGGTTTTCCAACAAACCTAAGGAGAGTCACTGGAATGCTGGAATGCGAATTCTAAGGTACATTGCAGGAACCTTGGATTTTGGTATTTTGTATACCACAGGTGATACACTCCAAGGATATTGTGATTCAGATTGGGCTGGAGATTGTGATTCTAGAAAATCAGTTTCTGGATATTGTTTCTCACTTGGTTCAGGAATATTTTCTTGGGTAAGTAGGAAGCAACCAACTCTCGCACTCTCCTCCACTGAAGCAGAGTACAAAGCAGCTTGTTTTGCTTCTTGTGAGGCAGTCTGGTTAAGGAGAATTCTTGCAGATCTTGGCTTTCCATCAAATATGCCAACTGTACTCAAGTGTGATAATCAAAGTTGTATGGCTATTGCAAAGAACCCAGTATTTCATGCTCGCACCAAGCACATAGAAGTACAGTACCATTACATTCCTGAGCTAATTGAAGATGAAATTGTGGAGCTAGAATATTGCCCAACAGAGGCAAATTGTGTTGACATATTCACTAAAGCACTTGGAAGAGAGCAGCTCAACAAGCATCTTCAACAGATGGGCATAGGACCGAGACCTACTTGATTTATCATCGGTAAACATTGAGGGGGGGTGTTAGTATATGATCAATGTCTACCCCTCATGATTGTATGCACATTTTGTAAGGCCCCCTTTATGAGGAGAAGCCAAGCATGCATTACCCAATTGATGGGAATCCCAACTTGAATGTTGGATGAAGGTCATATTGGACCATGTAAGATATTATAAGGAAAGGGAGTTATCGTGGAATATTCCCTGTCGGAGTCAGAAATCATTTATATTTGTTAGGTCGGTTCAACCAGTCTAAGCCGTGTATGGCAATTACGCGGGCGGTGGCCGCCCACGCTCTACCGCCCATGTATAGCCGTCCATGGCAGGCCACCCATGATCCTATATATACATGACTTCTGCACTACCTAAGACACCGAGTTGAGCCAGCATACCTCTACCTTGTATCTCCCTATCTAGAGTTGTCTAGATCACCATTTAAGCTCTACCTTGAGAGCGCACGGGTGGACAACGCCATCATCTTTGTACTTGCTGCTAGTAGAAAATTGTTGAGATTCTCCTATATCTGTTATCTTCTCTGTTATTGCTCCTGTGTTATATTGCGTAACTATTGTCTTACATGACCCTCCTCTTCGATGCACTCAAAAAGTACAAAATAACTCACACTAGTTCGAAGGACTAGCAGGACCCCTAGTAGAGGCTAACTACCTCAACAATGCAATGCTTTGCTTTAGCGGAGACATTTGGGGGACATATCAGTTATTCTCTTGTGGATTTGAAGATCTTCAGAATTCAGAGGAGTTACAACCCATTTGGGCTAGGGCAGGTTTCAAGGTACTATACTGCACCCTTGCCAAAACCTGATTTCCATCAATGCTTCTATTTAGTGATGACACTCGAAACCCCTTAGAGAAACGAATTGCCAATAACTTTTATCTTGTGATCTCTAGTGAAAGGCCCCCCTTATAAGAATTTTTTTCTCTCAAAAGACCTGATTAGAGCCACCCTTAAGATCCATGGTACTCACACACCAAGAGAAAGAGAAAGGCTGATCCTAGAGCTTATGAAAAGGGGTGATGTTTTGAAATGGACTGGTATCTATTCCATCACACTAAAATTATTAAAAGCCTTATCTATTTGCATGCAACATTTTTCTTTCTTTGCACAAGATCGCTTCAGTATTCCCTAGAAATGCATTTGGCTCGGCTTATATCTAGCAAACACAACACCTCAGACAATAGATCTTGCTATCTGGATTCAAGATCAATTATACTTTGCACAACAGAGATGGGCCCAAAAGCATGTCATCCATGGATGTTGCGCCCTCACAAGAATAGTATACATGTTTTTGGCCTATGACTTGCCAATAGAGCACGCTATGACTAGTGATGAATTGAAAAGATTTAAAGGACCCACCAAAAAGGCATTGAAATCAAGCAACACCAGAGCACGAAAGTGCATGAGGGGTTTGTTGGTGCAGACCAATCACCAATTGAAGGCTTGGAAGGTTAAAGAGTGAAGGAAGGATCAACTATTGAAGCTTGGAAGAAAGACATATTCAGAGGATAAGAGAAGTGTACACATATGTACATTAGTATAGTCATAGGTGAATTAGATCTTTGTTTGAATAAGAATCTTGTACAAATTATCTATAAATACTTTGAGAAAAGTCGGGGCATGCATGAGAGCATATGTGAGAATAGCTAGAAGCCAAGATTGAGGAAGTTAGAAGTCATGAGATAGAGAAAAGTTAGTTGTGTTAGCTCTCATCACTCAGTTGTAAATTTTTCTGAGTAATTGAAAATTTTGCGCCCGATCTTTTCGTGTCTGCTCCTTCTGTGTTTGATCAATTGAGAAATCCTTTTGAGGATATCTAAGTTGTCAGTCAATGAGTCTGTGACCTGAGTTTCAGAGTCTAATTGCAAACAGGCTAGGAGAATTGTAAGTAGGAACATTCATATGTGTTGAATGATTACAGTTCTCTGTAACAGGCGCAAATTTCGAGTTTAATCTTTTGGTCAGATCTCACTCCATAGTTTAAAGTTTTGTGCAAGTAAGCACTTAATCTTTAAGTTAGAAGATGATCTACTCATGGCTAGAAGCATTTGCTTAAACGGGTTTTGTACTGAGAGAATTGAAGTTAAGAAGTTAGGGGTGTCTAAATCGACTTCTCAGAAGTGCAGATTCAGACATAGGTAACTTGTGAAATCAATTTCTCAAGTTATACTAAAGCTTTTGAAGTAATTCAACTTGGAGATGATGCGCAATCTCCAGGAGATGATTCGTACAAAGTTTCATCAAAAACTTTACACGTTTGATAGGTCAAAGTGAAGAAATAGTGCAGCAGACTTTTCTGTGTTTTATCCTTTTCACAGATTTTCACAATTTTGATAATTTGGAGATTGGACCTCTAATTTAGTGAAGGTTTTGACTTACTCTTGATATAGAGGTGTTCTAAATTCAAGAGTAGGTTGTTCTTTTGGAGAGTAACACTCTCCATCAGTGGTATCAGAGCAGGAGACATCAAATTAATGAAAGGAAGGTCCCGACTGCTGCAGATTCAAGAAATTCAACAATTGAAGAACTAAAAGGTGAAAGTTTGAAGGCAAAGCAAGAGGAGGAGATCATACGACATCAAGAAAGGCAAAAGGAGTCTAACTCGAAGTAAAGGTACATATATTGTTCATAAAGCTTGAAGATTTCAATACACAGGTAGACACAAGATGGGAGATTCTCTACAGATAGAGAAATTGGATAGAGAAAACTATCCTGCATGGTCAATGAGGATGGAAGCTCATCTTATGAGCAAAGATTTAATTGCTTACATCACAGGAGAAGAAGAGAAGCCACAGTTCAGAGATCCTAGTGTTCCAACTAGGGAAGAATTGGCAGATCTGAAAAGTTGGATGAAGAAAGATGCTCAAGCTAGGAGCATTATCTATATGGGAGTCAATGATTACTTGTTACCTCATATTAGAGGTCTTGAAAGTGCAACTGACATATGGAATGCTTTGGAGGAGCATTTCCAGAACACTACAAAGTCAAGGAAAGCATCCTTATGGGCAGAGTTTACTACCTTCAAGAAGAAGGCCTCTCAATCCATCTCAGACTATGTGACAAGGATGAAAGATATTGCAGATGCTTTAGGAGCTGTTGATGAAGACATTGAGGAAGATAAGTTGGTAAGGCAAATCCTTACAGGGTTGAGAGGTGATGACAAATGGAAGCCATTTATTTTGTCTACAGAACTATCACTTGACCATTTCACTCCTGATTTAAATCAATTGTTAGGTCATATGCTAACATTTGAGCAGGATGTTAAAGGAGATGGTGAAAAGAGTGCAGGTCATGCAATGTACTCAAAGGACAAGAAGAAGAATAGCAAAGGAAAACAACAAGCAGGTGAAGATGAAGGAACAACTACTCAAGCCAACTTCCTAAGAGGAAGAGGAGGTGGCAAAGGTAGAGGAAGAGGCAGGAACAATAAAGATGGAGGCAAAGCTTGCTGGATTTGTGGTAAGACAAATCACTTACCTAATGATTGTTGGCATAATAGTCAGAACAATGGTGGATACAATCAAAATTATAATGCAAGAGGAAGAGGTGGCAGAAATCAAAGAGGTAATTACAGAAGTAGAGGTGGAAGGAATTACTTTGGAAGAAATGCAGGTAGAGGATTCCAAAGTCAACAATACAACAACACCTACTACAATTATGCCTCAGATCAAAAGGAAGATTCAACATTAATAATGAATGCAACTTGTGAAAGGCAGAGTGAAGATCAAAGAGTCTTCTACATTGACTCAGGGTGTAGCAATCACTTGAGTGGTAACATATCTTTGATGACTGATTTGGAAAGTAAAGTTTTTAATCATGTTGTTCAGACAGGTGACAACACAAAGCACAATGTGAAGTCAATTGGATCAGTGAAGGCCAAGGATGGAAGCACCTTATTGAGTAAGGTTTTGTATGTTCCTACAATCCCTAAGAATTTGATAAGTGTAGGACAAATTGTTGAAAAGGGATATGAAGTAAGGTTCACTAATGATGGAGTATATGTGGAAGACCCTAGCCAAGGGTATAAACAGATTGTTTCAGGGAAAAAGGAAGGAAGATTATTTACATTGAAGATTCAAGGCAACATTGGTCATGCTATGTTCACATATGGAGGTCATAAGATCTCTGAGTTAGATCTTTGGCACAAGAGGCTTGGACATTTCAATGAAAGAGGTATTAAAGATATGGTTAACAATGGTTCAGTGCTTGGATTGCCTAATATTGCAGGTCAACATATGACATACAAATGTGAGGCATGTCAATTAGGTAAGGCTCATAAAAATTCCTATTCCAAGCATGGTTTTATGCACTCAGAGAAGCTTGAGTTGGTACACACAGATGTGTGGGGACCATCAAAAGATTTTAGTATAAATGGATCAAGGTATTATGTGATTTATGTTGATGATGCTACTAGGTGGATCACTATCTATGTGATCAAAGATAAGTCAGAAGTGTTTAATACATTCAAACACTATCATGCATATGCAGAAAGAATTACAGGTCATAAGTTGAAAAGACTAAGGTCAGATGGAGGGGGAGAGTATTTCTCTAATGAGTTCAGTGATTACTTATGGAATGCAGGTATAAAAAGGGAAGTTACTTGCAAGTACTCTCCTCAACAAAATGGTGTTGCAGAAAGGAGAAATAGAACAATTGTTGAGTTTGCAAGATCCATGATGAAGGAGAAAAATTGCCCTAATTACTTGTGGACTGAGGCTGTAAATACAGCCACTTATTTGGTCAATAGGTTACCATGTAAAGCCTTGCAGGGTATGACACCATATGAGGCTTGGTGGGGTAAGATACCTACCTTGGATCATTGCAGAGTTTTTGGGTGTGTGGCATATGCATATGTGCCATCACAATTAAGACATAAATTGGAACCTAAAGCTGAAAAATATGTTTTCATTGGTTATGATGACAAGCAGATGGGCTATAGATTGTGGAGTCCATCAACAAAGCAATTTATGGTTTCTAAAGATGTTACATTTGATGAACAGAGCACTTGGTATGCAGGTACAATCAATATCAATACAGGTGATGAAGAAGAAGTGAGCCAAAGGAAAGGTAAATCAAAAGTTCAGATATTTAATGAACAAGAGAATAATGAAGTGCAGGTTGAAGTGGAAGAAGCCCCAAGATTTGATCCTGAACATGAAGGACCAGAAACCTCAAGAAGTGGAGAGCTTAGGAGGTCTACAAGGAATAGGTGGCAACCTACAAGGTATAGTTATGATACTTCATTTCTAGCCACAAAAGATTATGCTTATATGGTAAATACAGATGAAGACCCTTCTACATATGAAGAGGCAAAAGGTAAGGAAAAATGGGAGAAAGCTATGCAGGAGGAATATGATGCACTATTGGAGAATCAAACTTGGGATTTGGTTCCTAAACCAAATAGTCAGAAAATCATTGGATGCAAGTGGGTCTACAAGACCAAGAGATTTGCAGATGGAAGAGTGTCTAGATACAAAGCTAGACTTGTTGTCAAAGGATTTGCTCAGACTTATGGTGTTGACTATGATGAGACTTATAGTCCTGTGGCAAAGATGACAACCATCAGGACACTTATTGCTATTGCTGCATGTAAAGGTTGGAAGCTATGTCAACTTGATGTGAAGAATGCTTTTTTGAATGGTTATATTTCAGATGATGTATTCATGGAGCAACTTCAAGGGTTCAGAGATAAAAGGTATCCAGATCATGTGTGCAAGCTCAAGAGAGCTTTCTATGGTTTGAAGCAGGCCCCAAGGGCATGGAACTATAGACTTGTGAACTTCCTAAAAGAACTTGGTTTTCAGGTGTCTAAAGCAGATAGTAGCTTGCTTGTCAAGGCAAGTGAAAATGGTTTCATATACATGTGCATATATGTTGATGATATAATTCTTACAGGTACAGATGAAGAAGGAATACAAAAGCTTAAGAGGCAAATGGAAAAGGAGTTTAAGATAAGTGACTTGGGAGACTTATCATACTTCTTGGGCATGGAGATTACATATACTCAACATGGAGTATTTGTGACCCAAGAAAGGTATTTGAAGAACTTGTTAATCAAGTTTAAAATGGATGATTGCAGGGTAGCACCTACACCAATGGAGGTGAATCACAAATTGAGTAAGTATGGAGGTGAAGAATTCAAGGACATGAGACAATATCAGAGTTTGGTTGGTAGCCTTATCTATGCTACTCTAACTAGACCTGATTTATCATATGCAGTAGGGGTTTTGTCTCAATTTATGCATTGTCCAAGGAAAGAACATTGGATTGCAGGACAAAGGGTATTGAGGTACATTAAGGGTACACTCAATGAAGGTTTGTATTATGGGTTTACCTCAGATACAAATATCAAAGTTTATAGTGATGCAGATTGGGCAGGTAATCCAGATGATAGAAGATCAACTTATGGATACATGTGTTATGTGGGAGATAAATTAATCTCATGGTGTTCTAAGAAGCAACATACAGTTGCTTTGTCTTCATGGTTGAAGCTGCAAAGGAAGTGATTTGGCTCAAGACCTTGATGAAGAGTCTTGACATTATGCATGGGGTACCAATTATATATGGAGATAACATGAGTTCATTGTACTTAGCTGCTAATCCTGTTTTTCATGCCAGGACCAAACACATTGAGATTCAATATCACTTTCTAAGAGAGAAGGTGATGGATAAAGAGATTGAAGTAATCCATACTTCAACAAAAGATCAGATAGCTGATATGCTTACAAAAGGCTTGGATGGACCAAAGTTACAAAGGTTCAAAGACATGGCAGGTATAAAGAAGATAGTGAAGACCTCAATTGATGATTGAGGGGGAGCTGTTGGTGCAGACCAATCACCAATTGAAGGCTTGGAAGGTTAAAGAGTGAAGGAAGGATCAACTATTGAAGCTTGGAAGAAAGACATATTCAGAGGATAAGAGAAGTGTACACATATGTACATTAGTATAGTCATAGGTGACTTAGATCTTTGTTTGAATAAGAATCTTGTACAAATTATCTATAAATACTTTGAGAAAAGTCGGGGCATGCATGAGAGCATATGTGAGAATAGCTAGAAGCCAAGATTGAGGAAGTTAGAAGTCATGAGATAGAGAAAAGTTAGTTGTGTTAGCTCTCATCACTCAGTTGTAAATTTTTCTGAGTAATTGAAAATTTTGCGCCCGATCTTTTCGTGTCTGCTCCTTCTGTGTTTGATCAATTGAGAAATCCTTTTGAGGATATCTAAGTTGTCAGTCAATGAGTCTGTGACCTGAGTTTCAGAGTCTAATTGCAAACAGGCTAGGAGAATTGTAAGTAGGAACATTCATATGTGTTGAATGATTACAGTTCTCAGTAACAGGCGCAAATTTCGAGTTTAATCTTTTGGTCAGATCTCACTCCATAGTTTAAAGTTTTGTGCAAGTAAGCACTTAATCTTTAAGTTAGAAGATGATCTACTCATGGCTAGAAGCATTTGCTTAAACAGGTTTTGTACTGAGAGAATTGAAGTTAAGAAGTTAGGGGTGTCTAAATCGACTTCTCAGAAGTGCAGATTCAGACATAGGTAACTTGTGAAATCAATTTCTCAAGTTATACTAAAGCTTTTGAAGTAATTCAACTTGGAGATGATGCGCAATCTCTAGGAGATGATTCGTACAAAGTTTCATCAAAAACTTTACACGTTTGATAGGTCAAAGTGAAGAAATAGTGCAGCAGACTTTTCTGTGTTTTATCCTTTTCACAGATTTTCACAATTTTGATAATTTGGAGATTGGACCTCTAATTTAGTGAAGGTTTTGACTTACTCTTGATATAGAGGTGTTCTAAATTCAAGAGTAGGTTGTTCTTTTGGAGATTAACACTCTCCATCAGGGTTCAATTCCATGTCTACAGGTCCTTGAGTCTCCTTCACCACAACCATCCCCTCAACAATCTCCTATGAAACTCCTCCACCTATGCCACCAATACCCATCCGACTCTCACACCCTATAATAACCGAAGGCACCACCAGTGCAGTGATTCCCACGAAAACCTCCATGCAACTACCTACTATGGAAGTCAAAGAGATTCCCACCACCATTGGTGCATATGTATTTACTTTTTCCATACCTAGTCTCCACGCAGAGCCCAATATCACCACATTTGATTTCAAAATGCATGATGCATTTTCATGTGAATTTCAATTTTTCGAAGGGCAATATTTCTCACAAGAATATGAGATACCAAGATATCCTACTACACCCCCTGATCAGCAACAAGAACATGTAGCATCCAACTCAGATGCAGAAGATTGGACGATGATTGATAATGAAGAAGGTGATGTGAGAATAATGGTTAGCAAGTTATAGGAATTCCTTGACATTTTCGGGGTGCTTTAGACTACATATGAGAGAATAATGATATAAAGATATCTCATGATTAAAGATTGCAATTACAATGAAACTTTGTAGCTATGATCTAGATAGTATGATGATTCTATAGTACTTTAAATCACATTAAATGATTAACCATTTACTAAGAACAAGCTCTGAGAAGATCACTATTCTGAGATAGTCATAACAGACAAGTAAACTAGAGATATAATCAATATGTATGTATTAGATCACATAGAAATACAATGACATTGGGAATGATCAACTGCACAATGTGAGGGTAATGTAGGAGCTATGGAATGAGATCACTTATCACAAGATATCCCTCTCAAAATGATCTACTAGTCAGGCTCATCACGTGAGTCTTTTTTATTTAGTTTTATAGTTGAGTTTGGAGCCAAGCTTTGAATTCAAATTCAAATTCTCACCAAAAAGTGCATCCTAAACTATAGGATATATTCTCTCATCAATCATCTACCAAGTAAGTCAAGATTTGATTCCTCCTAACTCCTCATGAGAGTAGTGCATTAAGTATAAGTACTTTTACAAAGATAAAAGGTAATGTGACTTTTTACAAGGGAGTGATCATATATGACTATATGAAATTCATGCTAGTTATCCAACTATGTAGGCTTGATCTCTTTGCACCAATAGCTCCCCCTCAAGCCTAGCATGCTTGGTCTTTATTCCTCCTTGATTTCTTGCAATCCAATCATCATCTTGAGCCTATTCCTCTTAGTTCCATCCAAAGACTTTGTGAGCACATTTGCACATTGCAATTGAGTTGATACATAGGAGACTTGGATGTCCTTGCTAAGCAATTTCTCTCTTACATAATGATAGTGGACTTCAATGTGCTTAGTCTTTGCATGATATACAAGATTAGTAGCTAAATGAAGTGAACTAGTGTTATCTTTAAAAATCATAGGAGTATTTACATTTGCTAAGCCTCTATATTTTGACTCTCTAGAAGACAATGCTACAGTTGGTTGCTTCTTTGATGATCATGATATTAGCTTTGAACGTGCAAAAGATAAGTAGCTAGAGGTGCTCCTCCTATCATCTTTGGAGCCATCCCAATCTGTATCAAAATGCATCTTTATGTCCAAATTAGAAGTGAATGGGTAAAACAACCGTTCATTTATCGGACCCTTCAAATATTTTAGGATCCTCTTGGCAACTTCCAAGTGAGGTTTTCTAGGTGTATGCATAAACTCACTTAATATACTTACTCCATCACATATGTCCACTTTTTTAAGGGTTGCATAGTTGAGACTCCCAACAAGTTTTTGGTAACCTATGACATCTTCCAAAAGTTCTCCCTCATGAGAACTAATTTTTTTATAGTGTTCCATGGGTGTACCTACAATTTTAGTGTTTTCCATCATGAAACTTCCTTAAGTACTTCAAATGAAGAAGGTTATTCTCTCATAAATTCTTTAGTGATGTAGATAGAATGGTTGGTAACTAATGATGTGGCATAGCCATACCTTATGGGTTTTCTACTCTCCCTTTGAAATATTCTAAGTGCTTGGTTGGAGGACTTTGGAATGTCTTCCAATTGCTTAAACTTGGTCTTGCCTTTTGACTTCCAAGCCTTGAAGTCAATTTGTTCTTCATCTTCTGAATTGTCATCTTCTGGGTGAGGGTTGGAAAATCACTTTCCAAATCATAATGTAACTTGATCTTCCTACAATCATGTTCAAACCATGAATTATTTTCATCAAACACTACATCCCTACTAATTGTAAAACCTTTGTTACTGGGACTGTATGACCTATATCCCTTTTGTTTTTAGTCATAGCCATGAATATACACTTTTCAGCTTTTGGATCAAGCTTCCCTCTAATTTGTGAGGGAATATGGGAATAAGCAATGCACGCAAACATTTTACACTGGTCCAATGAGGTTCTACTACCATTCCATGCCTCATATGGTGTCATTCTATCCAAGGATTTGGATGGGAGCCTATTAATCAAGTATGTGACTGTGGAAGTAGCATCTGCCCATAGGTAATTAGGTAGTTTCTTTTCATTCAACATTGATCTTGTGGCCTCCACTATTAGTCTATTCCTCCTCTCTATCACTCCATTTAACTCAGGATTCTATCTTGTTGTGATCTCTCCCTTTATACCTTTGTCCTGTAAGAATGAGTCAAATTCATGTGAAAAATTCTCACCACCTCCATCACATGTGATCCGCTCCAAGCTTCTACTTGTTTGGTTCTCAACCAATGCCAAATAATTTTTTAAACAAGTAGATAATTCATCATTATGCTTCATGAAGTAAAGAATTATCCATCTACTGTAATCATCTATAAATGAAACATAGTACCTTGAATGTGAGATTGATGCCTCTCTACTAGGACCCCACACATCACTATGCACAAGATCCAAGTAGTCTTCATACATGGACATATTTCATGTGCAGAGACTTGTTGGAATTTGGGGCCCTAGGATCGTTCCAAACTGAAACTTTTTGAGCATACACACTTAATTAATTAAGATGATAAGTGAGAGTTAGAAAGAAAGAGATCCTGAGACAAGAATAGAGAACGTAAGCTGGATGCTTACCAAACAATAGATGTCCAAATTATAACATGGGATTACTACTCAACCATATAAAGTGGTGCGCTCACTAATGGAAGAATATCCAAGAAGATGATGATACAAAATTTAGATTATGTTGAAATAATCTAAGTGTGTGTGAAGTGAACGAGCAATGAAGCTAACCTTATTCTCACAAAATAGTGTAACAAAATTGTATATCAATCAACCCTAATTTTGAGATTAGGGTAGAGAAACCCTAAAAACAAAATATAAGGTTAACTCACAAAAGATAGTTACCACCACCTTGTAGAAGACTTCTTGCTCCAAGAGAGTAGCCTCTCCATCAAAATTCACCTCCAAAGCTTCAGAATCTTCAAACTCTAGCTTGAGATCTTTGAGTGATCATCTCATCCAAGTGTGTGAGACTCCTCCTTGATCTCCTTGAGAGGATTGCTTGTTGAGTGATGATCACATAATGAGCCAAGGCTCTCTTTATATAGTTTGTGTACTCCAATGAAAATCAATACAAAAAGCAATAAAGCTACATTCGTTGTAGCCAAAGTTTGCGCAATATTCAAAAATCAAACTCAAAAATGACACCCGCTATCCGTGCAACTTTAGAAAAGCTAACATAAACTCCTGTCATGAAAACGTCACCACCCTTCATGCTTTCTATGAACATAATATGCTGCTTTCACTCACCGGATTTGAGCTCGGAACTTATGTATAAGAGCACACTCCCTTAACCAAGGTGCCCTCGCTTTTTTGTTGACAAGAAGTCTTTTTGAACAACTTATATGGCTAGAAAACAGAGCCTTTGGGACATTGTTTCCAATAATCCCTCCTTGAATGTCACAATGGTACAAGATTTAGTAACCTACAAATCTTCTCATGAATATCTCTAGTCATTGCTTTGGTAAATATATCTACAACATTCTCACTAGAAGGAACATAAACCAGCTCAATGTGCTTCTTAGCTATCTACTCTCAAATATAGTGGTAGTGTACCTCTATATGCTTTGTACTTGCATGATGCACTGGATTCTTTGCTATAGCTATAGCACTCTGGCTATTGAAAAATATCTCAATGGGTTCATGTACTCTCACATCAATATAACTAAAAATCTTCTGCAACCAAACTGACTCTAGGGTAGTTGTAAATGTTGCACGATATTCAGCTTCACATGATGAAATGGCAATAGTGGGTTGTCTCTTCACAAGCCATGAGATAAGACAATCTCCAAAGTAAAAACAAAATCCACTAGTACTTCTTCTTGTGTCTCTATCACCTGCCCAATCAGAATCTGAAAATCTTTAGTAACAAATGTGTAGATTTTGAAAATACCATAGCAAAACTTGAAGTTACCTTAAAATATCGAAAGATCCGCTTTACTGCTTTCCAATGTAACACTGTCGGATTCTTCATGAACCTTGATACTTGAGAAACTACAAACTGTATATCATGACATGTATTACAGAGATATATCAAGCAACCAACTGCTTGACTATATAAAGTAGCATCAAATGACTTTGCATCTGCTACCATCTGTAAAGATGCGTTTTGATCCATAGGTGTTTGCATAGGTTTAGAATCAACCATCTGAAACCTCTCCAAAAGTTTCTTAATGTACTTCTACTGTGTCATATAGATACACTCATCTTGAAACAGAAATTGAATCCCAAGATAATGATGCAAAACGCCTAAATCATTTACATCAAATGTTTGCTTTAATTGTTCTTTGAACATCTGCAAATCTTCATCTCTAGGACCTGTGACTATTATATCATCCACATAAATGATTGCTATAATCATGTTACCTGTTTTTGCTTTGACATAAAGCATTGCAGCTACATCTAAGTTATGGAAATCAATGGTCAAAAGATATGTATGTATCTTTTCATACCATGCTCTAGGTGCCTATTTTAAACCATACAAAGCTTTTATAAGCTTACATACCAAATGTTCTTTACATGTCTCATCAAAACCTTCTGGTTGCTAAATATACACATCCTTGTGTAAATCACCATTAAGAAAAGCAGTCTTAATGTCAAATTGATATATATGCCAACCAAAATGTGCTGCTAAAGCAAGTATTGGCATAATAACAGTCATCCTAGACGTAGGAGCAAACATCTCATCATAATAAATACCTTTTTGTTGTGCATATCCTTTGACAACCAATCTTGCTTTGTACTTATCAATAGTACCATTTGCTTTCCTTTTGATTTTGAAGGTCCACTTTACACCTATAGCTTTCTTTCCCTCTAGTAACTCACATAGCTGCCAAGTTTGATTCTTGTGAATAGAATCAATCTCTTCTTGCATAGCTTTTCTCCAAATAGGAATGTTAAGTGCATCTTTAACACATGTAGGTTCATCCTCAACTATGGTAAGTGCCAAAATATCATGAATCTCAAAGTTTTCAGCAAAACTTACATGATCTTTTTGTTCTTGTTGTCTAGTTTGACTTCTTGTTCTTACATGATCTTGTTGTTGTTGTCTAGTCTGACTCCTTGTTCTTCCTGTAAAAGTCTTTATACCACTATCTTTCCAAGTCTGATATAACCACGTAGGTGTATCCTTAAATAGTGGTGAAACTCTTTCTGACCCTTCAGCTTCCACAGGTTCTAGAACTTGTCTTGCCGAGATACTAGGACTTTCTGGAACTCTAACTTCTTCCATTTTTGGAACCAAAGTCTCTTGTGGAACCAACTATGTAGAAGGTTGTGAAATTCCTATTTCTTTAGCTTTTTCTTGAATCCTAGGAATTCTAACTCCCTCCTGATACGGCTGCTCATTTTCACTAATGAACTCTGGAATTTTTGCTTCTCTATCACAAACCTTATTTTCAGTAATATAAGCATTACGTGAAAGAATAACTTTACATATCTCTGGAACATAAAACCTGTATCCTTTATTCTCAGCAGGACAGCCAATAAAAACAGCTTTCTTTGCCTTTACATCTAGTTTGCCTCGTTCATTTTTCTCAACATGTACATAAGAAAGTGATCCAAACACTCTGAAGTAACTGACATTAGGTTTTCTACCATAATAAGCTTCATAAGGTGTGATTACCTTTAAAGCTTTTGTAGATGAACTTTTCAAAATGTTGTTAGTTGTATGTACTGCATCAAACCAGAATTTCTATGAAAGCATCTTGGACGCCATCATGCTCTGCATCATCTCAACAAGTAATCTATTCTTTCTTTCTGAAACACCATTCTACTGCGGAGTATAAGCAATAGTAAGGTGTGAAGTAATACCTTTCTCATCAAGAAATGTCTAGAACTCTTTTGACAAGTATTCTCCACCTCCATCACTTCTGAGAATCTGGATAGTTTCTTGAATTTCATTTTCAACCATAGCTACAAACTTCTTGAACATAGGAAAGACTTCTAACTTCAACTTAAGATCATAGGTGCATTCATATCTGAATGAATAACCTACAATTTCGTGGTAGCTATAATATGACCATGTTTCTTGAAAGGTAGTTTATGCATCTTACCTTCAAGACAACCTTCATATATATCTGAATCATCCGGTAGCTTGAATGAGGCTAAACTCTCAACCATACCTCTATCTTTGATACTTTTGAGAGCTCCAAAACTAATATGTCCAAATCTCTCATGCCGTAGCCTCATATCTTCCACCGTTGATGAAGATTTGACTGCATATGTCTGACTAATTTTTGACAAAACAAAGATCCCTCCTTTATGCTCACCTTGTAATATACAGTTGTTTTCTTTGTGTGATAAAATCTTACAAAGATCTCTCTCAAAGACAACTTTAAAGCCATCACTCAAAAATGCATATTTAGATAGCAGATTCTTCTTCATTTCAGGTACGTATAAAACATATGAAATCTGAAAATTACCACCTTCTCTTGACTTTAGGGTCACTGTACCTATTCCCACAACATCCAAATCATTTCCATCTGCAATAGTAACTCTTCTACCTGAAGAATAGGAAAGAGAAGAAAAACACATCTCTGCTATGCTTTGTAGCACCTGAGTCAAATATCCAAGGACTTGCTGAAAGAACTTGTAAAGCTGCTTGATCAAAAGCTACTTCCTCAATGGTGATATAGGCATAAGAATCACCTTGAGATTTCCCTTTTTTATCATCTTCTGCAACATTACGTGGTGCCTTTTTCTTTTTTGCTGCAATCCTTTTATAACATGCTGACTTAAAATGTCCTGGTTTCTTGCAGTAAAAACATATTACTTCCTTCTTCTAAGAAGACTTCTCTTTAGATGTAGTAGAAACACAATCTAAAGTAGAAGGTATAAGGGACCTAATTTCCTTCTTGGATTGCTTTTCCTTCTTATCCTTCTCCTTCTTTTTACCCTTTGATGAAGATGAAAGTGCTTCTTCATTCTCTTCCATTCCCTTCAATTGACCTTTATCTTGAAGCAACAAGAACTCTAACTCTTCAAATGTAACCTCTCTATCTCTTGTGGTAAGGGTAAGAGTGGTTATGAAAGACTGATACGAAATAAGAAGTGAATTAATCAGCATATTTACCATTTCTTTATTTGATATCTCAAATCCTACATTTAGAAGTTGATCTCTCAAGTCAACGAGTCTTGTAATGAGGGTTTTAATTGACTCACAGCCTTCATCCTTGTATTTGCTAGTTGTCTCCTCAAGTGAGCTTTCCTAGCAGGATTTCTACTCTGGAAAAGACTCTCAAGCTTCAACCAAGCTTGTCTACAACTTTTGCAAGATCTGATCTATGGTAGAATATGCTTTTTGACACTCATTGCTATGAATGAAAGTGCTAAAGCATCTCTAGCATCCCACCTTGCCTGATCTTCAGTTGGAGGAACTGTAGGTAAAGACCTACCTGTGACTCTGGATGTCGAAGTGGTTACCTCTTCTTTAGTTGGTTCTGTAATAGTAATTCCAGTACCTCTTGAAGCTATTGTAGCTCCTTCTTCGCCTTCTCATCTGGGTCTTGTTAAGGATCCATTGATGATACTCCATAAATCCTTTTTCACTAAAATATTCATCATCATGAAACCACAGCGGATAATTAGAAGATCCATCCAACTTGTCTTCAATCTCAATTCTAATCTTACTCATCTTAACTAAGTGTGTATGTCAATTGCAATCTGATACCAGTGTTGGAATTTGGGGCCCCATGATCGTTCCAAACTAAAACCGTTTGAGCATACACATTTAATTAATTAAGATGATAAGTGAGAGTTAGAAAGAAAGAGATCTTGAGACAAGAATAGAGAATGTAAGCTGGATGCTTACTAAACAATACATGTCCAAATTACAACATGGGAGTACTATTCAACCATATAAAGTGGTGCACTCACTAATGGATGAATATCCAAGAAGATGATGATACAAAATTTAGATTATGTTGAAATAATCTAAGTTTATGTGAAGTGAACGAGCAACAAAGCTAGCCTTATTCTCACAAAATAGTGTAACAAAATTGTAAATGAACCAACCCTAATTTTGAGATTAGGGTAGAGAAACCCTAAAAACAAAATATAAGGTTAACTCACAAAAGATAGTTACCACCACCTTGTAGAAGACTTCGTGCTCCAAGAGAGTAGCCTCTCCTTCACCAAATCTTCAGCTCCAAAGCTTAAGAATCTTCAAAATCTAGCTTGAGATCTTTGAGTGATTATCTCCTCCAAGTGTGTGAGACTCCTCCTTGATCTCCTTGAGAGGATTTCTTGTTGAGTGATGATCACATAATGAGCCAAGGCTCTCTTTATATAGTTTATGTACTCCAATGAAAAGCAATACAAAAAGCAATAAAGCTATGATCGTTGTAGCAAAACTTCACGTAATATAGGAAACTCAAAAACGGTACCCGCTCTCCGTGCAATTTCAGAAAACCTAACATAAACTTCCGTTGCAAAAATGCCGCCACTCTTCATGCTTTCTATGAACATAATATGCTGATGTTGCCGACGGGATTTGAACTCAAAATTTATGTATAAGAGCACGCTTCCCTAACCAAGGCGCCCTCATTTTTTTGTTGAGAAGAAGTCTTTTTGAACAACTTCTATGGCTGGAAAACTGAGCCTTTCCGACATTGTTTGCAACAAGACTAAAATAGCAAGTCTATGCTCTTGGATCAACTTCCTACTCATTTGTTGTGATCCATTGATTAGTGGATTATGTTCCAAAGCACATAAGTGATTATTTCATATCATAAGGGAGCTAAATAGGCCTTCTAAACTCCACCATTTGTTCTTTGTTGGTGTGTAGCAGGGTTTTGTACCACCACTTCATCTCTAAAGACTATCCAGCCTCTCCTCCAACAAGCATAGCACTAGACCTAGGTCTTTAGATATGTAAAGTAGAACATAACTTGTAGGATTTTGGTTAGTACAATAAAAACCCAATAGATGTTGGAGGAGATGGTGGATAGATATCAAAGATGAAGTGGTGTTGCAAAACCTTGCTTCACACTAGCCAAGAACAATTTACGGAGAGTGTAGTAGGCCCCTTGAGCTTCCTAATGATCACAAAAAATCACTTATGTGCTTTGAAACATGATCCTTTAATCAATCGATCAAAACAGATCAGTAGAATGTTGAACCAAGATCATAGAGTTGTTATTTTAGTCTTTGCACATGTTTAGTAGAATGAATAGTGCTCTTAACGTGCTAGCAATTAGCCAAATTCCTTTTGGTGGTGTCTAATTAACTTAGATAGCTACTAATCATGAGTTATTTCAATAAAAAAGATGGACTACACACTAAGCATGATGCTTAGCAAGTTAGAAGACTTGCCCAACATTTTCGGGGTGCTTTAGAGTGCAAAAAAGAGAGCAAACTTATGAAGATATCTCACGATTGAAAAACATAATAAGAATGAAACTTTGTAGCTACAAAGTAGACAGTATGGTTATTCTACAACTTTTCAAATTACATCAAAGGATCAACCATGCACTGAGAACAAGCTCTAAGAAGTTCACTAGTTTAAGATGGTCATAGCATAAAAGTGAAGTAGAGATATGATCAATATGTATGTATCAAATCACATAGTAATACAATGTCACTCACAATCTTTAATTGCATAATGTGAGAGTAGTAAAGTGGTCAAAAAGTAGCAGAAAGTGAGTTAGTATCTTCGGGTGGCCCAAATAGTCAACTTGGGCCATTGGACCAAATTAAAGAGCCTTTGGAGATCAAATTTGGCCATTTTTCACAAAATGGTCTTGGTGGTCAAAAAATAGCAAAAATGTGAAGAGAGATGGTGGATGCAATCCAAAGATGAGTAGGTGCCGCTACAACCAGCTTCACACCAGCCAACTGAGACTTCAGAGTTGATTAGTAGACCCTTTGAGCTTCCTAAATCCACCAAAATATCAGCCAAGTACTTTGGAACATGTATCCCAAAAGTTTAAGTCAAGACCGACAAGTTGCGAAATGACTAGCTCCCAAAACTTGCTATTTTTGGACATACACCTGCTGGAAAAAATGAACAGTGCTCTCAACCTGGAAGGAATTAGAAAAATTCCTTTTGGGCATAGCAAATAGACTTAGCAAGCTTCCTATTCCAAGTTAAAACACTTCAAATGATGGACTGAGCACTGAGAACAAGTTTCATCAAGTTCTGGAACATTCCCACAATTCTCGGGGCTCTGCAGAGATAGACCAGTAAGCAGTAAAATGCAGCTATCTCCAAAAGTATAAATCCAATGACCTTGAAAATTTATAGGTAGAAACTAGACAGTGAGAGCTATCCAACGCACTTTACAACACTGAAAAAGGTTCAGTAAAACTCGAGATATGACCTTCTGAAGTTACTGCTCTGAGTGAGTATAGCAGAGAACAAAACAGAGAGGTAGATGATAATAAATGTATAGATTCACATATGATTACAACCACATTGGCAATGAATCTTTGCACAATGGGAGTAGAATGATAGAGCTATGGAGTAAGCTCTTCAATCTCTACAAAATGACATGAAGTGGTCACGTACAAGGCTTGCTAATCGCCTCTTCCTTCTTGCTCCTTTTATAGCAATTCTTGGAGGGAGTTTTGAATTCGAATTCGAATGGCTCCACCTAAAAGTGATCCCCAAAGTTAGGAGAGATTCCCTCAGCTCAAAAATTCGTGATTTTGGTAGTTGGAGCCACGAATTTGCTTTTACATCATGGATGAGGTAAGCCATCCTTTTCCTTTTTTCTTTTTCCATTTACAAGAGATAAAATGTACTCTTTTACAAGAGGTGTTCACATGACTACTCATGTGACTTACAAATGAGGATAATATCAAGCATATCAAGCATGTAGGCTTGGGCAAAATGCACCAACAGCTCCCCCTCAAGCCTAACATGCTTGGCCTCCAAATAAGTCTTCAATTGTCCTTGATTTCCTGCAAGCCAATCATCAACTTGAATCTACTTAACTTCGTACCATCAAGAGCTTTCGTCAACATGTCTGCACATTGCATATCTGTAGAGACATAGGATAGTTGAATATCCTTGCTCAATAGCTTCTCCCTTACATAATGGTAGTGGACTTCAATATGCTTGGTTCTAGCATGGTATACCGGATTAGCTGCTAGATGTAGTGAGCTTGTGTTGTCACCAAAAATGTGAGGTGTTGAAGAATGAAGTCCAAGATCTGTGTACAAAGATTTTAACCACATGATTTCTTGAGTTGCATTAGCCAAACCTCTATATTCAGCTTCAGTAGAAGATAATGCCACGGTTGGTTTCTTCTTCGATGACCAAGAAATGATTTTTGAACCTGCAAATGATATATACCCTGATGTGCTTCTTCTATCATCTTTAGATCCGGCCCAATCTGCATCTGAGTAGACCTTTAGCTCAATATTTGAAGTATATGAATAAAACAAACCTTCATTCATGGTCCCCTTTAGGTAGTTGAGGACTCGCTTGGCCGCTTCCATATGTGGTCTTCTCGGCTTATGCATAAACTGACTCAATATGCTAACACTATAGCATATATCCACCCTTGTGAGTGTTGCATAGTTCAAACTTCCAACCAAGCTTTGATAGCTTGTGATGTCTTCAATTGGCTCTCCTTCATAAGCACTAAGCTTATGATTTTGCTCCATAGGTGTACCTGCACACTTTGTATTTTCCATCTTGAACTTGACGAGCATGTCATGGACATACTTCCTTTGTGTGATGTATATACCTGAATCTGTGTAGATCAACTCCAATCCAAGAAAATAAGTGAGTGGTCCGAGGTCACTTATCTTGAACTCCTCCTTCATTTGACTCTTTACCTGTTTGATTCCTTCAAGATCATTGCCTGTGATAATAATATCATCAACATACACACATAAATAGATCACTTCATATCCATTCCTCTTTATGAACAAAGAGGTATCCGCCTTGCTAGCTTTGAATCCTTGGTCCTGCAAATAAGTAACCAATCTGAAATTCCAAGCTCTTGGAGCTTGCTTCAATCCATACAAAGCTTTCTTTAGTTTGCATACATAGTTAGGATGATGTGCATCCTCATATCCAGGAGGTTGTGCCATATACACTTCCTCAGAAATCCATCCATTCAAGAAAGCATTCTTTACATCAAGTTGATAAAGATTCCAATTTCTAGATGCAGCAAGACTAATGAGAACCCTAATTGTAGGCATTTTTGCAACAGGAGAGAAAGTCTCCTCATAATCAATACCATGGGTTTGAGCAAACCCTTTAGCAACTAACCTTGCTTTGTGTCTATTTATACTTCCATCTGGATTCCTCTTGATTTTGTATATCCATCGAGATCCGATTATCTTCATAGATGGCTTGTTAGGTACAAGCTCCCAAGTGTCATTCTCCTTCAAGGCTTCCATTTCTTCATCCATTGCATCTCTCCAAGCTTTCTTGCTTTGTGCTTCTTCAAATGTGGTAGGTTCTTCATTGGTTGAATCCTTTGCAATGTAGATTGAGTGCTTGGTGACCAAAGAAGTATCATAACCAAACCTCTCTGGTTTCTTCTTCTCCATCGAAGACCTTCTAAGTGGTTGATGTGAGCTCTCGGGTCCATATGTAGCATCCTGCATCTTTGCTTTACCTTTGTTCTTCCATAGCTTTAGTCTTTCCAAGTCTTCTAGGTCAATCTCCGAATCACTTTCTTCAATCTGCTTTGGCTCCTTTGGTTGAAGTGATGGAAAATCTTCATCCAAGTCATATGGCAGCTTCACTTTCCTGTCATCATCAAACCATGATTTGTTTTCATCAAAAATTACATCTCTACTCACAGAAAATCCTTTATTGGTTGGATTGTACAATCTATATCCTTTTTGGTTTTGATCATAACCAATGAATACACACTTCTCTGCCTTGGGATCCAATTTCCCTCTTACTTGAGAAGGAATGTGAGCATAGGCTAAGCATCCAAAGATTTTACAATGCTCTAGACTAGGTCTTCTTCCATTCCACACTTCATATGGAGTGGTTCCATCTAGTGACTTAGATGGAAGTCTATTTATGAGATATGTGGCTGTCGACACAGCCTCTGCCCATAGGTAGTTCGGCAATCCCTTTTCATTGAGCATGGACCTTGCAGCTTCGACAATAGCTCTGTTCCTCCTCTCTGCTACACCATTGAGTTCGGGTGTATACCTTGTAGTGACTTCCCTTTTAATGCCTCTTTCATGCAAGAAGGCATCAAATTCAGAAGAGAAGTATTCTCCTCCACCATCTGATCTGAGTCTTTTTAAAGTCCTACCTGTTTGGTTTTCAACAAGAGCAATATACTTCTTAAAGCAATTAAACACTTCATCCTTGTGCTTCATGAAAAACAGAATGGTCCACCTGCTACAATCATCTATGAAAGACACATAATATCTTGAGCCTGATATAGATGGCTCCTTACTTGGACCCCACACATCCGTGTGCACTAGATCCAAAGGATTTTGATACATATATCCTTTCTTATTGAAAGGTTGTCTATGAGCCTTGCCGAGTTGACAAGCTTCACACTTATAAATCATGTGTTGCCTTGTGATATTAGGCAAACCAAGTACACTTTGGTCCCTGCAAATCTGTTTGAGTGTCCTCTCACCAATGTGAGCAAGCCTTTTGTGCCATATCTCCAACTCTGTTAGAGTTTGAGATCCATAGCTAAACAAAGCTATGTTCTTTGTATCTTCCACTTCAAAAGTGAAAAGCCTTCTTGTCTTTTCTCCTTTGGCAATCCTTCGAAAGCCTTGCCTTGGGTCTTCAACATATGCTCCAAATCGATTGAATCTAACCTGCAATCCTTTTTCAACAATCTGTCCAACACTTATTAAATTTTTGGTAATTGTAGGGACATACAAGACTTTGCTTAAGAGGTTCATATTCCCATCTGATGTCTTCACATTACCTATCTTCTCCACTGAGTGCTTTGTGTCATCTCCTGTCTGCACTTCATGCTTGTTATGAGGATCTTCCAAATCAGAAAGTAAAGCCACATTTCCTGCTACATGGTTCGAGCATCCCGAATCAATGTAAAATATGTGATCATCATCCTTACCCTTCTTCGTTGATAGATTCATAATCAATAATGAATCTTCTTGACTTTGGTCCTCTGCATAGTTATTGTAATCTCTTCTTCCTCTATGGCCACTTTGATAGTTGTTGTTGTTGTTGTAATTGTTGTTGTAGTAGTTGTTGTTGTATCCTCCATTGTACCTGCCTCTATTTGATCCATAGCCACCTCTATTGAATCCTCTTCCTCTTGAGTTCCTCGGGTTCCTGAAACATTCTTCAGTAGTATGGTTAGATAAGCCACATATGTTGCAAGGTTGAGATGATTGGAATCTCCCCCTGCCTTGCTTTCCACCTCTGCCTCTTCCTCTAGCTCTTCCTCTACCTGCAAAGTTTGCTTGGAAAGAGCTTCCTTCATCTTCATTCTTCCTATTCTTTGACTTGTCCTTGACCTTAGCTTTATCAGAATATAAGGCAGAAGTTTGATTACCTCTTGAGGACTCACCACCTTTGCTAATCTTTGCTTCATGAGTGAAGAGTTGGCCCATGAGTGTGTTGAGGTCGGGTACATGCATATCCATGTATAAATCCATGGCTGTTGTGAATGACTCCCACTTGTCGTCTGCTTTGATTCCATTCATGATTTGTCTTATGATTTGCTCCTCTTCAATTACCTCTCCAATGCTTCCAAGTTGGTCGGAAATCTCCTTCATCTTTGTGACATAATCAGTCACATTTTGCTTCGGGCTTTTCTTCATTGTTGTGAACTCCATCCACAATTGGTTCTTCCTTGCTCGAGTGTTGGAAGAGAAGAAAGAAGCAAGTGCATTCCAGGTTTCTCTTGATGTCTTGCATCCCTTGACATGAGGTAAAAGAAAATCAGAGATTGAGTTTAGAATATAGGACCTTGCAAGTGCATCCTTCGAACACCAATTCGAAAGTCCTTCCACTTCTTCATGTGATGGTTGCCCTTTGTTCCTCATGGTTGGCATTGCTTCATCTCCGGATATGAATCCATATAGATTCCTCCCTTGAAGGTAAGCCTCCATCCTTAGAGACCATGCCGGATAGTTGTTTCGATCCAATTTGTCAATTGTTGATGGAAATCCATCTCCCATGTTGCTTGACTATGCTCTGATACCACTGTGAAGAGAGATGGTGGATGCAATCCAAAGATGAGTAGGTGCCGCTACAACCAGCTTCACACCAGCCAACTGAGACTTCAGAGTTGATTAGTAGACCCTTTGAGCTTCCTAAATCCACCAAAATATCAGCCAAGTACTTTGGAACATGTATCCCAAAAGTTTAAGTCAAGACCGACAAGTTGCGAAATGACTAGCTCCCAAAACTTGCTATTTTTGGACATACACCTGCTGGAAAAAATGAACAGTGCTCTCAACCTGGAAGGAATTAGAAAAATTCCTTTTGGGCATAGCAAATAGACTTAGCAAGCTTCCTATTCCAAGTTAAAACACTTCAAATGATGGACTGAGCACTGAGAACAAGTTTCATCAAGTTCTGGATTATTCCCACAATTCTCGGGGCTCTGTAGAGATAGACCAGTAAGCAGTAAAATGCAGATATCTCCAAACGTATAAATCCAATGACCTTGAAAATTTAGAGGTAGAAACTAGACAGTGAGAGCTATCCAACGCACTTTACAACACTGAAAAAGGTTCAGTAAAACTCGAGATATGACCTTCTGAAGTTACTGCTCTGAGTGAGTATAGCAGAGAACAAAACAGAGAGGTAGATGATAATAAATGTATAGATTCACATATGATTACAACCACATTGGCAATGAATCTTTGCACAATGGGAGTAGAATGATAGAGCTATGGAGTAAGCTCTTCAATCTCTACAAAATGACATGAAGTGGTCACGTACAAGGCTTGCTAATCGCCTCTTCCTTCTTGCTCCTTTTATAGCAATTCTTGGAGGGAGTTTTGAATTCGAATTCGAATGGCTCCACCTAAAAGTGATCCCCAAAGTTAGGAGAGATTCCCTCAGCTCAAAAATTCGTGATTTTGGTAGTTGGAGCCACGAATTTGCTTTTACATCATGGATGAGGTAAGCCATCCTTTTCCTTTTTTCTTTTTCCATTTACAAGAGATAAAATGTACTCTTTTACAAGAGGTGTTCACATGACTACTCATGTGACTTACAAATGAGGATAATATCAAGCATATCAAGCATGTAGGCTTGGGCAAAATGCACCAACAGCTCCCCCTCAAGCCTAACATGCTTGGCCTCCAAATAAGTCTTCAATTGTCCTTGATTTCCTGCAAGTCAATCATCAACTTGAATCTACTTAACTTCGTACCATCAAGAGCTTTCGTCAACATGTCTGCACATTGCATATCTGTAGAGACATAGGATAGTTGAATATCCTTGCTCAATAGCTTCTCCCTTACATAATGGTAGTGGACTTCAATATGCTTGGTTCTAGCATGGTATACCGGATTAGCTGCTAGATGTAGTGAGCTTGTGTTGTCACCAAAAATGTGAGGTGTTGAAGAATGAAGTCCAAGATCTGTGTACAAAGATTTTAACCACATGATTTCTTGAGTTGCATTAGCCAAACCTCTATATTCAGCTTCAGTAGAAGATAATGCCACGGTTGGTTGCTTCTTCGATGACCAAGAAATGATTTTTGAACCTGCAAATGATATATACCCTGATGTGCTTCTTCTATCATCTTTAGATCCGGCCCAATCTGCATCTGAGTAGACCTTTAGCTCAATATTTGAAGTATATGAATAAAACAAACCTTCATTCATGGTCCCCTTTAGGTAGTTGAGGACTCGCTTGGCCGCTTCCATATGTGGTCTTCTCGGCTTATGCATAAACTGACTCAATATGCTAACACTATAGCATATATCCACCCTTGTGAGTGTTGCATAGTTCAAACTTCCAACCAAGCTTTGATAGCTTGTGATGTCTTCAATTGGCTCTCCTTCATAAGCACTAAGCTTATGATTTTGCTCCATAGGTGTACCTGCACACTTTGTATTTTCCATCTTGAACTTGACGAGCATGTCATGGACATACTTCCTTTGTGTGATGTATATACCTGAATCTGTGTAGATCAACTCCAATCCAAGAAAATAAGTGAGTGGTCCGAGGTCACTTATCTTGAACTCCTCCTTCATTTGACTCTTTACCTGTTTGATTCCTTCAAGATCATTGCCTGTGATAATAATATCATCAACATACACACATAAATAGATCACTTCATATCCATTCCTCTTTATGAACAAAGAGGTATCCGCCTTGCTAGCTTTGAATCCTTGGTCCTGCAAATAAGTAACCAATCTGAAATTCCAAGCTCTTGGAGCTTGCTTCAATCCATACAAAGCTTTCTTTAGTTTGCATACATAGTTAGGATGATGTGCATCCTCATATCCAGGAGGTTGTGCCATATACACTTCCTCAGAAATCCATCCATTCAAGAAAGCATTCTTTACATCAAGTTGATAAAGATTCCAATTTCTAGATGCAGCAAGACTAATGAGAACCCTAATTGTAGGCATTTTTGCAACAGGAGAGAAAGTCTCCTCATAATCAATACCATGGGTTTGAGCAAACCCTTTAGCAACTAACCTTGCTTTGTGTCTATTTATACTTCCATCTGGATTCCTCTTGATTTTGTATATCCATCGAGATCCGATTATCTTCATAGATGGCTTGTTAGGTACAAGCTCCCAAGTGTCATTCTCCTTCAAGGCTTCCATTTCTTCATCCATTGCATCTCTCCAAGCTTTCTTGCTTTGTGCTTCTTCAAATGTGGTAGGTTCTTCATTGGTTGAATCCTTTGCAATGTAGATTGAGTGCTTGGTGACCAAAGAAGTATCATAACCAAACCTCTCTGGTTTCTTCTTCTCCATCGAAGACCTTCTAAGTGGTTGATGTGAGCTCTCGGGTCCATATGTAGCATCCTGCATCTTTGCTTTACCTTTGTTCTTCCATAGCTTTAGTCTTTCCAAGTCTTCTAGGTCAATCTCCGAATCACTTTCTTCAATCTGCTTTGGCTCCTTTGGTTGAAGTGATGGAAAATCTTCATCCAAGTCATATGGCAGCTTCACTTTCCTGTCATCATCAAACCATGATTTGTTTTCATCAAAAATTACATCTCTACTCACAGAAAATCCTTTATTGGTTGGATTGTACAATCTATATCCTTTTTGGTTTTGATCATAACCAATGAATACACACTTCTCTGCCTTGGGATCCAATTTCCCTCTTACTTGAGAAGGAATGTGAGCATAGGCTAAGCATCCAAAGATTTTACAATGCTCTAGACTAGGTCTTCTTCCATTCCACACTTCATATGGAGTGGTTCCATCTAGTGACTTAGATGGAAGTCTATTTATGAGATATGTGGCTGTCGACACAGCCTCTGCCCATAGGTAGTTCGGCAATCCCTTTTCATTGAGCATGGACCTTGCAGCTTCGACAATAGCTCTGTTCCTCCTCTCTGCTACACCATTGAGTTCGGGTGTATACCTTGTAGTGACTTCCCTTTTAATGCCTCTTTCATGCAAGAAGGCATCAAATTCAGAAGAGAAGTATTCTCCTCCACCATCTGATCTGAGTCTTTTTAAAGTCCTACCTGTTTGGTTTTCAACAAGAGCAATATACTTCTTAAAGCAATTAAACACTTCATCCTTGTGCTTCATGAAAAACAGAATGGTCCACCTGCTACAATCATCTATGAAAGACACATAATATCTTGAGCCTGATATAGATGGCTCCTTACTTGGACCCCACACATCCGTGTGCACTAGATCCAAAGGATTTTGATACATATATCCTTTCTTATTGAAAGGTTGTCTATGAGCCTTGCCGAGTTGACAAGCTTCACACTTATAAATCATGTGTTGCCTTGTGATATTAGGCAAACCAAGTACACTTTGGTCCCTGCAAATCTGTTTGAGTGTCCTCTCACCAATGTGAGCAAGCCTTTTGTGCCATATCTCCAACTCTGTTAGAGTTTGAGATCCATAGCTAAACAAAGCTATGTTCTTTGTATCTTCCACTTCAAAAGTGAAAAGCCTTCTTGTCTTTTCTCCTTTGGCAATCCTTCGAAAGCCTTGCCTTGGGTCTTCAACATATGCTCCAAATCGATTGAATCTAACCTGGAATCCTTTTTTCAACAATCTGTCCAACACTTATTAAATTTTTGGTAATTGTAGGGACATACAAGACTTTGCTTAAGAGGTTCATATTCCCATCTGATGTCTTCACATTACCTATCTTCTCCACTGAGTGCTTTGTGTCATCTCCTGTCTGCACTTCATGCTTGTTATGAGGATCTTCCAAATCAGAAAGTAAAGCCACATTTCCTGCTACATGGTTCGAGCATCCCGAATCAATGTAAAATATGTGATCATCATCCTTACCCTTCTTCGTTGATAGATTCATAATCAATAATGAATCTTCTTGACTTTGGTCCTCTGCATAGTTATTGTAATCTCTTCTTCCTCTATGGCCACTTTGATAGTTGTTGTTGTTGTTGTAATTGTTGTTGTAGTAGTTGTTGTTGTAGCCTCCATTGTACCTGCCTCTATTTGATCCATAGCCACCTCTATTGAATCCTCTTCCTCTTGAGTTCCTTGGGTTCCTGAAACATTCTTCAGTAGTATGGTTAGATAAGCCACATATGTTGCAAGGTTGAGATGATTGGAATCTCCCCCTGCCTTGCTTTCCACCTCTGCCTCTTCCTCTAGCTCTTCGTCTACCTGCAAAGTTTGCTTGGAAAGAGCTTCCTTCATCTTCATTCTTCCTATTCTTTGACTTGTCCTTGACCTTAGCTTTATCAGAATATAAGGCAGAAGTTTGATTACCTCTTGAGGACTCACCACCTTTGCTAATCTTTGCTTCATGAGTGAAGAGTTGGCCCATGAGTGTGTTGAGGTCGGGTACATGCATATCCATGTATAAATCCATGGCTGTTGTGAATGACTCCCACTTGTCGTCTGCTTTGATTCCATTCATGATTTGTCTTATGATTTGCTCCTCTTCAATTACCTCTCCAATGCTTCCAAGTTGGTCGGAAATCTCCTTCATCTTTGTGACATAATCAGTCACATTTTGCTTCGGGCTTTTCTTCATTGTTGTGAACTCCATCCACAATTGGTTCTTCCTTGCTCGAGTGTTGGAAGAGAAGAAAGAAGCAAGTGCATTCCAGGTTTCTCTTGATGTCTTGCATCCCTTGACATGAGGTAAAAGAAAATCAGAGATTGAGTTTAGAATATAGGACCTTGCAAGTGCATCCTTCGAACACCAATTCGAAAGTCCTTCCACTTCTTCATGTGATGGTTGCCCTTTGTTCCTCATGGTTGGCATTGCTTCATCTCCGGATATGAATCCATATAGATTCCTCCCTTGAAGGTAAGCCTCCATCCTTAGAGACCATGCCGGATAGTTGTTTCGATCCAATTTGTCAATTGTTGATGGAAATCCATCTCCCATGTTGCTTGACTATGCTCTGATACCACTGTGAAGAGAGATGGTGGATGCAATCCAAAGATGAGTAGGTGCCGCTACAACCAGCTTCACACCAGCCAACTGAGACTTCAGAGTTGATTAGTAGACCCTTTGAGCTTCCTAAATCCACCAAAATATCAGCCAAGTACTTTGGAACATGTATCCCAAAAGTTTAAGTCAAGACCGACAAGTTGCGAAATGACTAGCTCCCAAAACTTGCTATTTTTGGACATACACCTGCTGGAAAAAATGAACAGTGCTCTCAACCTGGAAGGAATTAGAAAAATTCCTTTTGGGCATAGCAAATAGACTTAGCAAGCTTCCTATTCCAAGTTAAAACACTTCAAATGATGGATTGAGCACTGAGAACAAGTTTCATCAAGTTCTGGAACATTCCCACAATTCTCGGGGCTCTGCAGAGATAGACCAGTAAGCAGTAAAATGCAGATATCTCCAAACGTATAAATCCAATGACCTTGAAAATTTATAGGTAGAAACTAGACAGTGAGAGCTATCCAACGCACGTTAAAACACTGAAAAAGGTTCAGTAAAACTCGAGATATGACCTTCTGAAGTTACTGCTCTGAGTGAGTATAGCAGAGAACAAAACAGAGAGGTAGATGATAATAAATGTATAGATTCACATATGATTACAACCACATTGGCAATGAATCTTTGCACAATGGGAGTAGAATGATAGAGCTATGGAGTAAGCTCTTCAATCTCTACAAAATGACATGAAGTGGTCACGTACAAGGCTTGCTAATCGCCTCTTCCTTCTTGCTCCTTTTATAGCAATTCTTGGAGGGAGTTTTGAATTCGAATTCGAATGGCTCCACCTAAAAGTGATCCCCAAAGTTAGGAGAGATTCCCTCAGCTCAAAAATTCGTGATTTTGGTAGTTGGAGCCACGAATTTGCTTTTACATCATGGATGAGGTAAGCCATCCTTTTCCTTTTTTCGTTTTCCATTTACAAGAGATAAAATGTACTCTTTTACAAGAGGTGTTCACATGACTACTCATGTGACTTACAAATGAGGATAATATCAAGCATATCAAGCATGTAGGCTTGGGCAAAATGCACCAACAAAAAAGTGAGTTAGTATCTTCAGGGGCCCAAATAGTCAAATTGGGCCATCGAACCAAATTAAAGAGCCTTAGGAGATCAAATTTGGGCATTTTTGACAAAATGGTCTTGGTGGTCAAGAAGTAGCAAAAAGTGAGTTAGTATCTTCGGGGGGCCCAAATAGTCAAATTGGGCCATCGAACCAGATTGGTGCATTCGATCCAAATG
This sequence comes from Ceratopteris richardii, assembly GCA_020310875.1. Classification (NCBI taxonomy): domain Eukaryota; kingdom Viridiplantae; phylum Streptophyta; class Polypodiopsida; order Polypodiales; family Pteridaceae; genus Ceratopteris; species Ceratopteris richardii. The sequence continues at coordinate 50,335,483 of CM035443.1, forward strand.
GGCCAATTTTGCAAGGATTCACCACCACAGAGTTCTACAAAAGGGTAGAAAAGCCTAAAAATGACAAAATTGAAGAAGCCTTGGAGGAGGCTAATTTTGAGTCTCAAGGGCCTAATTTTGAGCCTGAGAGCAGAAAAGAGCTTCTGTTTTCAGAAATTCGTCAAGGATGGATCAAGCAACATATTGTCGAACATAAGGTGCATTCCACCCCTGCTCAGAATGCAGATGCTTTTTCAAGAAAGACAAGTCCTGAAATGCTAGTTCAAGAAGTGAACCTAGGAGATGAAGGAAGTCCTCAAATAGTCCACTTAGCCTCTTGGTTGTGGCACTATCCCTTTTTACAACAGAGGGTAACTTCTCTCGTTTTCTCCTATAAAAATGTCTTTGCATGGTCCTCCAAGGATCTAAGAGGGATTCCAGATGAGCTTGGATTACATCGAATACCCTTAGTAGAGGGAGTTGAACCTGCAAGAAGTAGGCCATATCGACTCAATCCAAAATATGCAGAGGCAATAAAACTCGAAATCACAAAACTTGAGGAAGCAGGTATTATTGTTCCAGTAGAACATTCGAGGTGGCTTTCATCTATGGTTATTGTACCCAAGAAAAATAGCAAAAAAATAAGAATATGCATTGATTTTCGTGCTTTAAATAAGGTAACTATTCAAGATGGCTTCCCTCAACCTTTCACAGAACAAGTATTAGAAGAAGTATTCGGTCACACTTTGTACAGTTTTCTTGATGGTTTCAGTGGCTACAACCAAATATTAATTCCAGTGATAGAGGCACGCACTTTGTAAACCAATTGTTGCAAATAACCTTGACAGGTACAGGATCTTCCATAAGAAATCATGTGCATACTACCCGAGACCAAATGGGCAGGGAGAAAGTTCTAAAAACATTTTGATTGGATTACTATGCAAATTAGCCTTTGACCATCACAGTTCATGGCCACAGGCCCTCATTGGTGCAATATGGGCTTTCCCAACAACTAGAAGGGACACCACGAGAGAGAGCTCATTTCTTCTAGTCTATGGGAAAGAGGCGTTAGCCCCTTTCGAATTCCTCATGAGAAAAGAAATTGAAGCAAAAAGCACTGATGTTGACCCTCACATTAGAAGATTGGTAGCATTGGAGAAATATAGGGAAACGGCTATGAAGAGGCTGCAGGAAAAGCAAGAAGAAAGGAAACACATTCATGACAGACACTAAAGGACCAATAAGGTGGAAGAGGGAGCTCTAGTGCTGGTATATCACATTCCATCTGTACCAACTAAATTGGCACCAAAATGTTCAGGTACCTACAAAGTGCTAAGGATATTTCAAACGAGTAGAGGACCGACAGGGTGAGAAATTGCCTCTAGTCAGCATTTCCAGGGTGAAGGCTTATCTCGGATGAAGGCTTATCTAGGATGAAGGCTTATCTAACTTGAAACATTTCAAGAAAAAACAACAATTGTTTATACCCTAGCTCTCGTTTCAGCTTGTTTTGCCCATAGACATACCTAATTTTGTTCTTAGAAATTTTTAGCCAATATTGAAGAATTGCACCGAGATTGTGCAACATCTTGATGTGGAGCAAGATTTCATCTAATTGTATGCCAATCCCCAAAAAAATAGAAAAGTCCTAGCACCACTTCTTTTTGTCCCTCGAGAGTTCACCGCTCAAGACTCCCCTCATTTCATCTTTGTCGGGTCGAAAAAAATTCAGCCTTAAAAATTTGTCCCTCAAAATTTTTCCTTCAAAATTTGTCACTCAAAATTTGTCCCTCACTCAAAATTTGTCCCTCACTCAAAATTTGTCCCTCAAAATTTATCCTTCAAAATTTGTCCCTCAAAATTTGTCCCTTAGTCAAAATTTGTCCCTCAAAATTTGTCCTTCAAAATTTGTCCCTCAAAATTTGTCCTTCAAAATTTGTCCCTCAAAATTTGTCCCTCAAAATTTGTCCTTCAAAATTTATCCCTCAAAATTTGTCCTCCAAAATTTGGCCCTCAAAATTTGTCCCTCAAAATTTGTCCTTCAAAATTTTGTCCTTCAAAATTTGTCCTTCAAAATTTTGTCCTTCAAAATTTGTCCTTCAAAATTTGTCCCTCAAAATTTGTCCTTCAAAATTTGTCCTTCAAAATTTGTCCCTCAGTCAAAATTTGTCCCTCAAAATTTGTCCTTCAAAATTTGTCCCTCAAAATTTGTCCTTCAAAATTTGTCCCTCAAAATTTGTCCCTAAAAATTTGTCCTTCAAAATTTGTCCCTCAAAATTTGTCCTCCAAACTTTGTCCCTCAAAATTTGTCCCTCAAAATTTGTCCTTCAAAATTTGTCCCTCAAAATTTGTCCCTCAAAATTGTCCCTCAAAATTTGTCCTTCAAAATTTGTCCCTCAAATTTGTCCTTCAAAATTTGTCCCTCAAAATTTGTCCCTCAAAATTTGTCCCTCAAATTTGTCCTTCAAAATTTTTCCCTCAAAATTTGTCCCTCAAAATTTGTCCTTCAAAATTTTTCCCTCAACATTTGTCCTTTCCCATATTTTCGGGGTGCTTCAGAGTGCAAACAAGAGAGCAAACTTATGAAGATATCTCACGATTGAAAAACATAATAAGAATGAAACTTTGTAGCTACAAAGTAGACAGTATGATGATTCTAGAACTTTTCAAATTACATCAAAGGATCAACCATGCACTGAGAACAAGCTCTGAGAAGTTCACTATTTGAAGATGGTCATAGCATAAAAGTGAAGTAGAGATATGATCAATGTGTATGTATCAAATCACATAGTAATACAATGTCATTGACAATCTTTAATTGCATAATGTGAGGGTAGTGAAGTGGCTATGAGATGAGCACACTAATCACTTAATTACCTCTCAATTGTTCTCTCAAATCATGCTTCCTAATCAACTCACTCATGGTAGTTTTTTTATCCTCTTTTATAATTGAAGTTGGAGCCAAGCTTTGAATTTAAATTCAAATTCTCACCTAAAAGTAATTTGTAGAATTTAGGATTTATTCTTTCATCTATTATCCATCAATATTTGAGATTTTAATTCTCCTAGCTCCTCGTGGAATTAGTGCATCTAACATATGCACTTTTACGTGGGTAAAAGTAATTGACTTTTACAAGGGAGTGATCATATGTGACTACATGAGATATATGATAGTTATCTAAGTATGTAGGATTGGACTCTTTTGCACCAATAGCTCCCCCTCAAGCCTAACATGCTTGTTCTTCATTCATCCTTGATCTCCTATAAGCCAATCATCATCTTGAACCTGTTCATCTTAGTTCCATCCAAAGGCTTTGTGACCATATATGCACATTGCAATTGAGTTGACACATAGGACAATTGGATGTTCTTGCTAAGTCATTTCTCTCTTACATAATGATAGTGCACCTCAATGTGCTCAGTCCTTGCATGATATATAGGATTAGCAACCAAATGAAGTGAAATAGTGTTGTCTCCAAGAATCGTTGGAGTATAAGAAGATAGCCCCAAATCTGTGTAGATCAGTTCGAGCCACATAGCCTCTTGTGTTGCATTTGCTAAGACTCAATATTTTTCCTTTGTAGATGACAATGCCACAATTGATTGCTTCTTTCATGACCATGATATTAGCTTTGAACATGCAAAAGATAAGTAGCTAAAGGTGCTCCTCCCATCATCATTGGAGCCATCCCAATCTTTGGAGCCATCCCAATCTACAGTAGAATACATCTTTATATCCAAATCAGAAGTCAATGGATAAAACAATCCTTCATTTATGGTACCCTTTAGATGTTTTAGTATCCTCTTGTCAGCTTCCATATGAGGTTTTCTTGGTGTATGCATAAATTGGCTTAATGTACTTACTCCATAACATATGTCCTCCCTTGTTAGGATTGCATAATTGAGACCCCCAAAAAGCTTTTTGCAACGTGTGATGTCTTTAAGAAGTTTGCCCTCATGAGAACTAAGTTTATGGTTGGCTTCCATGGGTGTACTTGCAATTTTGTTGTTCTCCATATTGAATTTCACCAACATATCATGAATGTACTTCCTCTGAGTAATAAAGACTCTAGAATCTATATATACAAGTTCTAAACCAATAAATTATGTTAACAACCCAAGATCACTGATTTTAAACTCTTCCATCGTTTGAGCTTTAATGTGTTTGATGCCATAAGCATCATTCCCTGTAATGATAATGGCATCCACATATACACATAAGTAGATAACTACTAAATTAGTCTTCTTTATGAAAAAAGAAGAATCTACTTTGCTAGCAATAAATCCTTGATCCCAAAAATATGTAACAAGCCTATGATTCCAAGCTCTAGGAGCTTGCTCTAGACCATAGAGTCCTTTCCTTAGCTTGCATACATAACCTATTTTGTCCTTATCTTCATATCCTGGTGGTTGAGCCATGTACACTTCTTCTAAGATCCATCCATTTAGGAATGCATTCTTAACATCTAACTGATATAGGTTCCAATTCTTACAAGTAGGAGCACTTACCAAAACCCTGATTGTTGGCATCTTAGCCACAGGTGAAAATCTCTCCTCATAATCGACTCCATGGGTTTGAGAAAACCCGTTTTCCACTAGCTTTGCTTTGTACCTTTTTATTGAACCATCTAAATTATTATTGATTTTATATATCCACCTGGATCCTATTACCTTCATGGTTGGCTTATTGGGAACCAAATCCCAAGTGTTGTTTTTCTGAAGTACTTCAATTTTATCCTAGATGGCTTCTCTCCATTCTTTCTTTTCATTGGCTTCTTCAAATGAAGAAGGATCTTGTACCATAGATTCTTTAGTGATGTACACATAATGCTTGGTGACTAGTGATGTGCCATAGCCATACCTTATGGGTTTCTTACTCTCCCTTTTAGATCTTCTGAGTGCTTTATTGGAGGACTTTGGAATGTCTTCCAATTGCTTGAACCTAGTCTTGCTCTTTGACTTCCAAGCCTTGAAGTCAATGTGCTCTTCATCCTCTTAGTTGATATCTTCTTGTATTTTTTTATCTTTTTGAGTGAGGGTTGGAAAATCACTCTCCAAGTCATAAGATAACTTGATCTTCCTGCAATCATCTTCAAACCATGAATTATTTTCATCAAACACCACAGCCCTACTAACTATAAAACCTTTGTTAGTGGGATTGTACAACCTATATCCCATCTGCTTTTGCTCATAGCCATTGAATATACACTTTTCAGCTTTTCGATCAAGCTTCCGTCTAATCTATGAGGGTATATGTGCATAATCAATGCACCCAAAGATTTTACAATGGTCCAATGAGTGTCCCAAACCACTCCATGCTTCATATGGTGTCATTACATCCAACGATCTGGATGGGATCCTATTAATCAAGTATATATGTGGCTGTGGAAACAGCCTCTGTCCATACGTAATTTTGTAGTTTTCTTTTCATTCAACATTGATCTCCATGCTTCATATGGTGTTATTGCATCCAACGATCTAGATGGGATCCTATTAATCAAGTATGTGGCTGTGGAAATAGCCTCTATCCATAGGTAATTTGGTAGTTTTTTTTTCATTCATCATTGATCTTGCAGCCTCTGCTTTGAGTTGATTATCCTCTCTACCACTTCATTTAGTTTAGGAGTGTATCTTGTTGTGACCTGTCTCTTTATACCTCTATCCTATAAGAATGAGTCAAACTCATGTAAGAAGTACTCACCACCTCCATTAGATCCGAACCTAATACCTATTTGGTTGTCAACTAATTCCAAATACTTTTTGAAACAAGTAAATACTTCCTGTTTGTGCTTCATGAAATAAAGAGTTGTCCATCTACTATAATCATCTATGAGTGAAACATAGTAACTTGAAGCTGAGATAGATGGCTCTCTGCTAGGACCCCACACATCTATGTATACAAGCTCCAAGTAGTCTTCACAGATATATCCCTTTCCGTTGAATGGTTTTCTATGAGCTTTGCCAAATTGGCATGCTCCACATTCGTATATCATGTGTGCCTTGGACACATTTGGAATCCATTTGTGTGAGCTTTGCCTAATTGGCATGCTCGACATTTTTATATCATTTGCCGCTTGGACACAGTTGGCTAGGTCATATGGGTGTTCTTTCACCTCTAGGACCTAGCCTTGTAATTGATCCTTGTAATTGAAGATTGCAATGTTTCTGGTATCTTCAACTTCAAATGTAAAGATTCTACCACATTTCTCACCTTTTGAAAACCTCTTGAAGCCTTGTTGAGGCTCTTGCACGTATGCTCCATGCCTTGTGAATCTGACCTGTAAGCCTTTCTCAACAATCTCACCAATGTTGATTAGGTTTTTTGTTATGGTTGGCACATATAAAACCTTACTTAAGAGGTTCATGTTACCATCAGAAGCCTTGACATTTCCAATTTTCTTAACAGAATGTCTAGTGTCATCACCTATGTGCACTTCATGCTTCCCTTTAGGTCCTTCAAGATCAGATAGTAATGCTACATTTCCAGCCACATGATTGGAACAACTAGAATCAATATAAAAAAGATGCTCACCATCTTTAGCTTGCTTGGATCTCATGTTAATGATCAGTAATGTATCCTCTTGGTCTTTTGTGTAGTTGTTATAATCTCTTCTACCTCTGAAACCTCCTTGGTAGTTGTTGTTGTTGTAGCCTTGATTGTAGTTGTGATGATAATTGCTTCCTCCATTGTTGAACCTGCCTTTGGATTGTCCATAGCTTCCTCTATGAAAGCCTCTTCCTCTTTGATTCCTTCTGTTCTTGAAACACTCATCTATGGTATGTTTGGTCAATCCATAGATATTGCAAGGTGAAGTCTTGTAGAATCTCCCCCTGTCTTTCTTTCCTCCTCTGCCCCTTCCTCTAGTACCTCTTCCTCTACGTGTGAAGTTCTCTTGAGAGGTAATAGCCTCTTGTTCATTCTTTTTGCCTTTACCTTTATCCTTACTTTTATTTCTATCTGTATAAAGGCCAAAAGATTGGTTACCTCTAGAGTTGTCTCCATTTTTGTTGAGCTTTGTCTCATGGGTGAAGAGTTGCCCCATCAATGTGTTGAGGTCAGGTATTTGCATATCCGTATAAGCTCCATTATTGTGGTGAAGGACTCCCACTTATCATCCGCTCTAATTCCATTTATGATATGCCTTACTATCTACTCCTCTTCTATCTCTTCTCCAATGCTTGCAAGACGGTCAGCTACATCCTTCATCTTGTTTACATAGTCAGCTACACTTTGCTTTGGTTGATTTTTCAAAATTGTAAACTCCATCCATAGCTGGTTCTTCTTAGCCCTTGTATTTGATGAGAAATATGAAGAAACTACTTCCTCAGTCTCTTGGGAGGTTTTGCAGTTCCTAATGTGAGGTAATAAGAAATCAAATATTGAGTTAAGTATATAAGACCTGGAAACAGAATCCTTTGCACACCATGTATTTAGACTTTCTTTCTCTTCCCTTGTAGGTTGATGTTAGCTCCTCAATGTTGGCATTTCTTCATCTCCTAAGATATATCCATTTAAGCTTCTTCCTAAAAGGTAGACTTGCATCCTTAGTGACCATATTGAGTAGTTAATCCTATCCAATTTGTCAATGAATGATGGAAATCCATCTCCAATCTTGATTTGATGTTGCCCTAATACCATTGTTGGAGGAGATGGTGGATAGATATCAGAGATGAAGTGGTGCTGCAAAACCCTACTTCATACCTACCAAGAACAAGGTGTGGAGAGTGTAGTAGGACCCTTGATCTTCCTAATGATCATAAATAATCACTTATGTGCTTTGGAACATGATCCTTTAATCAATGGATCAAAATTGATGAGTAGAAGGTTGAAGCAAGATCATAGACTTGCTATTTTAGTCTCTACACATGTTTAGTAGAATGAAGAGTGCTCTTAACCTGCTAGCAATTAACCAAATTCCTTTTGGTGGTATCTAATTAACTTAGATAGCTACCAATCATGAGTTATTTGAATAAAGAAAAATGGACTATACACTGATCATGATGCTTAGCAAGTTAGAAGACTTGCCCGACCTTTTCGGGATGCTTCACACTAGAGAGCAAAGATATGAAGATATCTCTTGATTGAAAAATTTAATGAAAATGAAACTTTGTAGCTACAAAGTAGACAATATGATGATCCTTTAGCACTTTAATTTACATCAAACGATCAACATGCATTGAGAACAAGCTCTGAGAAGTTTATTGTTCTGAGATGGTCATAGCAAAGAAGTGAAGTAGAGATATGATCAATGTGTATGTATTAAATCACATAGTAATACAATGTCATTAGCAATTTTTTATTGCACAATGTGAGGGGAGTGATGTGGCTATGAGATGAGCACACTAATCACTTAAGCCCCTCTCAATCGATCTCTTAAATAGGGCTTCATAATCAGCTCACTCACACGGGTTTTTTTTATCCTTTTTTATATTGATGTTGGATCCAAGCTTTGAATTCAAATTCAAATTATCACCCAAAAGTAATTCCTAGACTTTAACCTTTATTTCTTCATCTATTTTCCATCAAGATTTGAGATTTTATTTCTCCTAACTCCTCATTAAACTAGTGCATCTAACATATGCACTTTTACAAGGGAGTAATTGACGTTTACAAGGGAGTGATCATATGTGACTACATGAGATATATGCGGGTTATCTAAGTATGTAGGCTTGGACTCGTTTGCACCAAAAATAGGTATTTTGGAACATCAAAAAGAACAAGTTGATACAAAATAGATAACTTGCACCTTGAGTAGTGCACAAAAACCTTCTAAAAATGGATGGACTTCAAACACTGAGAGCAACCAGCTTGGTAACAATTGGAAAAAATCCTCTTAAGTCAGTTGCATACATAGCGTTCACTTGCTAAAATGCATAAAATCCCTAATTTATAACAACTATAGAAGGATAAACAACCTTAACATTGAACTAGTGTCATCTCAATTTTTCAAGGATGTGCAGAGAATTACCTTGAGATTCAAAAACTTAACTTTCTCTGAAGATAATGAATCAAATGATGTGAAAATGTATATACATAAACTAGACTGTTATACCTTTCAAATGAGTGCTTAAATTTTTTTTTTTTGGAGCTCACTAGAGTGAGCAACAATCTTTGCAAGTTCATTTAATTTGAGGAAGAATGAGCAGAGAATAGAAATGGCCCCAAGCAATGATAAAAGAGTATATGTGTTGCTTCAAATCAACAATCTACTTAATGTAAAAATGTCTAGGAGACTTTATATAGACTCTTGAGGATATGAACATGCCCTTTCTTCATAGACTTGAATTTGAAATCAGTTGGGTTTGGTAGCTTAGATTGATTGGAATCTTTTGCTACAATCTAGGAAAAGAGAAAGTTGAAGTCATATCTACCTTTTGATTGATTGATTGAGAATCAATCCCAACCACTTCTAACTCGTGGCTTTTAGGCCTTTTACTCTTTCTTGTTACAAAGATAAATACTTTGAAAATTACATAAGAAGGTGATCCTACGATCAAACTCTGACTACAATAAATGAATGCAAATAAAACTCGACAAGGAGTCTATGTGGCTTCATTCAAGTGATATTTTTGATGTAGGTCATCTCCACCTCGATCATAATGAAAGCTTGATATTCCACAACATAAGTGGATGCATGTATGAGAATGTATGTATGTATATGCATGAGTGCATGTATATGTGTGAGTCCACGTATGTGTGCATGAGTGCATGTATATGTGAAAGTTTATGCATATGAGTGTACATGCATAGAGTGCATGTATGTGTGCATGTATGTGTGCATGCATATATGCATGTGTAAGTGTAAATATGCATGTAAGTAAGCTTTATGCATGTGATAGGAATTGAAAGTACTAAATAAATAAGTGAGTGTTTTTTATTTCTCATAAATGTACTTCTCATAAATGTACTTATGTTGTTTGTTCCTAATGTGTTTTTTAGCAACGCATATTGATGAACACATTTGAGCACTTATGATCTTGAAGAACATTATGAATGGGAAGGTGGAGAGATGTTGTGTTTGCTGACTGAAGCTATAGGGACACAAATCTTTACATCCATATTTCTCTTATTGATGAGATACATTTAGTTGATTTTAAAGATCTTACTTGTGTAAGTTTACTTTGTCCAAATTAGTTTTCATTTCATCTTTACAATCATGGATGTGACCACCTCATCCAAGAAAAATGTATTACCTAGTCTAGTTCCAAGGAAACCCAATGACATTCCTCTAGAGCAATTGTCAATTCATATCTCTTTTTCTATATAGTTATAGCTTGTGCATGTAAATAATCCGGTTGACGAAGAAATATCAGATGAAGAAATGCTAGTAGAAGAAAAAATGATTGACTGAATTATTTCTGTTACTTTATTTCCTACTACACAAGTTTAGGTTTTTTTGTTTCCCACATTTAGCTAAATTGTTTTTTACCATATGCACTCCATAGGCCACTAATATATGCAAAGAATATAATCTCTAGCTCGATTTAAACAGAATAGAAATAGACAAGAGACTTGACACCATATTGGGTACAATATCCCCCCACATACTCTTATGGATGAGTATATTGAATAATAGATAGATGAGGGTTGTTCTTTGAAAAGCATGCGTTTATGAAAATCTTCTTTATTTATAAAATCTCACTTTCTAAACAATCTACTATTTTTACAAAAAATGTCCCTTATCAAAGCTATCTATTATTTTTACAAAAAATAACAAAAATATCCTCAAAAGTATCTTAATAATTCTGCACACATTCACTTGCAAAATCAAAAAATTCAAACACATTAAACACCTCAAGATATTAAAATCCATATAACGTTCCATTATTCCATAAACTATAACATGCCTCCTAGTTGAGAAGCAACTGACCTCACTTGATAAGAATAAAATAGACATGGATGGCAAGTCACATGTCCCATCACTAAACAATCATAAGCATGTTTCATGTAACAACACATGCATGGAATTGGAAAAGTAGAATTTAATGTGATTGTGAATGATATGGAGAAATCAAATGATCATAATGTGTATCGAATGATGTCTTATGAATCCATTGAGATTCTTCAAGTGAGTGATTTTTATATTTAACCAAATATCTATGATATTGCTAACTAATGCATGTAGTATAACATCATAATCAAGTATTTTCTTTGGAACTAAAATTTTAGCATCCTCTTCTAGCAAAGGAGGATCATCCAAAATATGAGTGATTGGTAAAGTTCCTTTAAAAGATTTCAATAAAATGATATGAAAAGAAGTATGTACATCTCAATGAAGGTATGTCTAATCTAAAAGCATTCTCATTAATTTTTTGAATAATATGGAAAGGTCCATAATAACATGGTGCCAGTTTTACTTTAGGAAGTCATTTTCACTATACTCTTAAGCTACTCATTTCTTATTAACATTATGCATGAAATGTTCTTGACTCTTTTTAATGTGCTTATGAGCCTCATGAAGTTAGCAATATGATCTTGTGCAAATGAATCAGCCATAGGGACATCAGTTTTAGTGATAGGCATGGGAGAGGGAATCTTTTTACCATACACAATTTCATATGGTGCACGTCTACTAGTAGTATGTGTTGTTTTATTATATGCAAATTATAGTAAATGATTTTCTCATCCTAATTATTTGAATTATCTAAAGATTAAGAATGTAATAAATCTAAAATAGTACTATTCATAGCTTCACTTTGGCCATGACTTTCAGGATGAATTGCAAAGCTAAAGTCTATTTTGGAACCTAAATTTTGAAAAAATGGAACCCAAAAGTGATTACAAAAATGAACATCGCAATCTAATAGAATGACTTTTGGAAAACAATGATGTGGAAAAACACATTCATTAAATAACTTGGCATCTTGAGGTGTAGAAAGAGTCTTTTTACAAGGAATGAAATATGCTTGTTTACTAAACCTATCAACTATTACCCAAATCATATCATTATAAGATGAAGTTTTAAGAAAACTAGTAATAAAATCCATAGAAATTTGTTTCCATGGTCCATTAGGTATGGGAAGTGGCATTAATAATCCTAATGATTTACCATGATGGTGTTTCACATGTTGACACACAATGAATTGTTAACCATATTGTGGAATATCATTTTCCATATTTGGCCAAAATAAGATTTCTTTACATGAAGAAATAGTACTTTGTATGCCCCTATGACTCATATACAAAGTTTCATGCATCTCTTTCATAAAAAATTCTTTAAAACCTTGTGTGATGCATAACTTTTGTTGGAAATACAAGAATCCATTATGAAAACTGTAGTGATCCTCATTGGATGGTGTAGAATTATTGGAAGCATTCCATGTTTGTGAAAAATACAAATCAGATGCATAAGTGGGAATCATGTCATGAAATGCATGAATATGAATAGTAGAAATATTATTGATTGAAACAATATTTGTTTGTGGGGATGGGAAGGGACTAAGGGCATCAACTACAACATTAGCTTTGCTAGGTTGATATTGAATCATAGGCTAAAAATTTTGTATGAATGAAGCCCATTTGATGTGTCTATTTGAAATTAATGGTTGATTTAATAAATGTTTAATGGCTTCTTGGTCTATTATGATTAGAGCTTCACAACCCATAGGGTAATGTTTCCAAATTTTTAAACCATGCACAATAGGCAAATGTTCCATATCGTATGTACTCTGATTCTTTTCAAAAGGTTTAAATTTACTACTTTCAAATGCAATGGGATATTCATTTTGCATTAATACAACACTTATACTTAAACCACTAGCATTTGTAACTACATGGCAAGGTTGTGCAAAATCTTGTAATTGCAAAATAGGTGCATGAGAAAGTGCATGTTTGAGTGTTTCAAGAGATTATAGTTGTGCTAACCTGCATGAAATTTTTTACTTTTTCTTCAATTATAATGTGAGTGGAAGTGCTAAATAAGAAAAACATTTTACAAACTTTCTATAAAAACTAGCTAACCCTAGAAAAGTGCATACATCATTCACAAATTGAGGAATAGGCCATTCTTCAATTACTTTAATTATCTTTGGATCTACATGAGTTCCTTGACTATAAAGAATATGGCCTAAATACTCTAAATTGTTTTGGAAGAAATAACTCTTTTTAGGATTGACATAAAGTTTATTTTTACATAACAAATTCAAATAGTTGCTAAATAAGTTTCATGGTCATTGTCATTCTCACTATAAAAAAGTATATCAACAAAGAAAACAAGAACAAAGGCTTGGTAATCAAGAAAAAAATGTTATCTATCATACGTGCTGCAAATGTAGCAGGTGCACTGGTGAGTCCAAAAGGCATTATCTTGAACTCAAACTAAGCAGTTTTAGTTCTAAAGGAAATCTTATAAATGTGATTTTGTGTCATTTGTATCTGATCATACATAGATTTAAGATCAATTTTACTAAAGACACGTGCTCCATGAAGTTTATTTAGCAAATCATCTATCCTAAGAATAGGATATCTATTTATAATTGTAATCTTATTGAGCCCTCCATAGTCAATGCACATCCTATGAAAGAAATGATTGGGCCTCTTCTATTCCAGATTGTACTTGACTGCTCTGTCTCCTCATTGCTTCTATGCCAACACTAGGATTTAAAAATGCTACTCAAGAAGAATGTGGATCATGACAATATACATTGAACTAGGAATAAGTTCATCTACTCCTCACATATTTGTTGCTAACATGAGTTCTTTGCTTCTTGCAACAAAGCCTATTTATCATGCAAGGAAAAAACACATTGAGGTCCATTATCATTATGTTAGAGAGAATATTTCAAGTAAATATGAATACATGATGACTAAAGCTTTGGATGGACTGAAGCTTAATAGGTTGAAATCATTGATTGGGCTTTAGGAAATTGCAAAGGAATGAATAATCAAGCATCTTAGGCTTAAGGAGAGGATGTTGATACATATTAGAAGCCTAAATTCTTGACCATAACTTAGGATTACATTGGACTATGATAATCAAGAGTGTGAATACAGTTATCCTTAGTTTATTGATAGGACTAAAGATTCTTAGATTTGTATCTATTGTAAAAGTCCTCTTGAGATAAATAATCAAGAAATAAAGCATATATAAAGGGAGCCAAGAGCCACGAGTCATATTTGAACTCAAAGTCAAATATAGACCTTAACGTGAGAGGGAACTTTAGGTAGAATCAATCAACAATCATCTTCTAAAATCAAGGACACAGTGTACCTATACCTCATTGGAATACTAGTAGAAAAACGTTGAGCTCAAACTCATATCAAGATAGATCTTTCTATTTATCTCGTATTCCTTGAGGTCATCCAACACCTCTATGCACTTTAGTGTACATTCTCAAAATGTACACATGAATTTCTTTTTTTTTTTTTATAAAAAGGAAGTTCGGCCTTAGCCTAATCTCCCGGACTTTAATTATATTAAAGAGAAAAAGTTACAAGTGAACGGGACTAGTGCCCATGGGACCCCCCGAATCCCACAACGCAAGGGAGGAGTCAAGCCAGCTACAAGGCATTACAAATGAGGTGGATAACATTATCATCGCCCTCATGAGGGACCCATTTGGGTTTCAACTTGTTGTTTTCCAGGAGATAAATACTGTGATGTCTAAACGGTGGTGAACTCTTGGCTCGGGAGATTCTTTTACCAAGGAGAAACAAGGATTTCTCGATCGACCATTCCTTAGGAGTTTGGTCGAAATTGACGGCACAGCGCTCTCTCCAAATCTTCCAGAGAGCCTCGCCTCTGATGGCATTCCATAGCCTCGAAGAGCAACCGATCGCCTCACCCAACATCACTTGTTGCCAGTTGATTTGACTCGTACTTCTCAGAACTCGGGACACGTGATGCCAGACAACATGGGACTTGGGGCAGTCAAAGAACAGGTGGGCTAAATCTTCGATGCACCGATGACAACGCTTGCACCAAGGCGGCACACCACATATTTTGTTAGCCCTTGCATTGGTCCAGATGCCTTTGTGTAAGACCTGCCACATGAGAACGGACTTTTTGACCTCAATTAGGGGGTGCCAGAGAGACATGAATTTTAGCTCCCACCGAAGTTTGGTCCAAGCAAGGCACCATCTCTTGTTAAGGGTGTGGTGAACATCCACTTCCCCTTTGAAGTTCGGGATTCTGGACAGATTCTTACCATTGCTCCATTTGAGGCCCTCCGAGCAAGGAGGATCCTGACCGCAGAGTAGGCGGGTAGTAGAGCGGTCCCAGGCTAAACACCTACTTTGAAGAAGAGTCCATTCCTCAAAGGTAATGCTAAGTCTCGGATCCAAATCTTCGAACCTAATCCACTGGCGGGTCTCTTGTTTCCAGAGCTGTTTCCACTGTTTGAACCCCTTGTTCCATAACCGCCTTGCAGTTTGGAGGTTCCAGGAATCCACTCCCCGAATGCCACTGATCGGGAACCAGATAGAGTCATTTTGTCTTATGCCAGCTGCCCACTTCCAATCATCGCTGATTCTGATGAACTGCTTGGCCTTGTTCCAATTCTTCCATAAAGAACACACGAGGCTAGAGCCTTTAGGGCAGACTGGTTGGGGGGAGAACAAAAGAGTGAGAATCCCTATGTCCTTCCAACCAGGCAGTCCGACAAAGGTAAAGTCTTCCGTGTTTCTGAAGATCAATTTAGCCCAAGAGGACTCCCTATTGCTCCAGGCCTTGATAAGCCATTTAGCCGCCAGTTTGTCAGCTAAACCAGCAATATCCAAAATACCCAAGCCCCCTGAGTCTTTAGGGCTAATGCAAGTTTCCCATTTGATTTTGGGAACCCCTCTTCTGTTTGGGTCCCCAGTCCAAAGGAAGTTCCTGCAGATTCTTTCTACTTTGGCCAAGTCTTTCTCCTTAGGTCTCCAACACGAGATAAAGTAAATAATTGAAGATAACATAAAGGTGTTAATAACCATAGCACGCCCTGCCAGGTTGACTTGCATACCTTTCCATTGATTCAGCTTGCTATCCAACTTGGATAGCACCCAGTTCCATCGTTGTTCCATTGAGATATCGAAACCCATCGGAATGCCGAGGAGACGGAAGACTTGACCGCTAGGGATAACTTGACACCCCCGATCCACCAACAATTGGGGAGTAGGCCCGCTGATCGCTCTAAAAGCAGTTTTAGCATGGTTAATTTTTGAGCCTGATGCCATACAAAAGGTGTGGAGGCACCACCAAAACATCTCAATGCTATTTATATCATTATGTACAAAGGCATTCATGTCATCAGCAAAAAGTCTCACAACCATTTGGCCGTGATTTCGAGGTAAGGAGAGACCCTTGAGATTGCCGGCGACCATGTGATGCTTTAATAGGCAGCTGAGTCCATTTGAGGCGATAGCGAATAGTAAAGGAGCCAGAGGGCAGCCTTGCCTAATAGATCTTTTTAAACGAATGGGCTCAGAGAGCTTACCGTTGATGTTTATTCTGGTTGAAGCATTTCCAAGAAGCGTGGAAACCATCTTCGTAAATTTTTGGCTGCATCCAAGGTCTTTCAATGATTGAAGAATAAAGTCCCATTCCAATCTGTCATACGCTTTGTCGAAGTCGATCTTAATAAAAACTAGATCTTGAGCAGACTCCTCAGCAAAAGCAATGCCTTCCCAAATATCAATAATTGCTTCAAGTATAGATCTACCTTTGATAAAACCTTTCTGGTCCTCGCACAGCCATGACTTTAAATGACAGGAGATTCTGTTGGCGATAACTTTTGCAATTATCTTGTACCCAGTTTGGAGCATGGTAATCGGGCGCCAGTTTTCAATTCTGTTCTTATCTCCCCGTTTGTGGATTAACTTGATGACGCCATTATTCAGGCACTCAGGGAGGGCACCGAAGGAGAGAGCCTTTTGCCACACGAGGCGCAGGGGGGTGGCCACCTGAAGTTTGAAGGACTTAAAGAACTCATTGGTAAGGCCATCTGGACCCGGACTTTTCCCATTGGGAAGGGCATCAATAACCTCGATAATTTCATTCTCGGAGATGTTAGCATCCAGAAGAGCAATCAAGTTCTGTGGGATTCTGGTTTGAGCAACCCTTGAGATGGTTGCCATGGAGTCGCGCCTGTGGGGGGAAAGAGGAGTCGAGACCCCGAGGAGGTTAGTAAAATGTTCGACGATGATAGTTCTATTCTCCATTTCAGTGCGACATTCAGTTCCACTGTTATCGACCATTAGGGGGATGGAATCCCTAGCTTGTTTCCTTTTGAGTATGTTACACATCTCTTTCGTTGGTTTGTCCGCTTTCCCTGCCCACCACTCTTTGAAGAAGATTTGGAGATTTTTCCTTTGGACCTCCTCCTCTAATCTTAGCCTACCCCTGATTTTCAACAGACCCTGTTGGCAATGTAGCTTACCTTTGTTCACCTCTTCTTCAAGCCGTGCGAGCCTCCGGTACACCATTTCTCTTCTTTTCTTTCGAATTTCTCTTATAGCCTTTTGAGTCCTGATTAGAATTTTACGAGTCCTTTCTACCGCGTTTCTCCAGCATTTAGCCGGTTCATTACCGTAAGCAAAGGCTTCCGTCCACACCTCAGAAATTTCCTGATGGACCGAGGGGATGGAAAATGATGTCTGACAAGCCTGAAACCAAGGAGCTTTCTGGAGCATGGGAATTGGTTTGAAGGCCAGAGTAATCGGATAGTGGTCTGAGATAGTGAGGTCCATGTGTTGAGAAATCGAAGGAATACCCCACTGAAGGATGGTGTTCTGGTCGATGTAGCATCTATCAAGCCTTGCTTTCCTCAAAGAGTCCCCCGACTGGAGATTAGACCAGGAGAAACCCTTGTTGTCTTTCACTTCGACCAGGTCTAGATGGAGCTTGATTTTATCCCAAATCTCCTTCTCCTGACCGTCAATAATTTTCCCCTTATTATTCCATCGGTCTTCAGGAGATTCAACCATGTTGAAGTCCCCACAAATCAGGACATTGTGTGACAGGGAGTCAAGGGAAGCCCAAGTATCCATTCTGTCTGTTTCCCCGTTAGGTGCATAAATTGAGACCACAGTGAACTGGAAAGGAGATCCGAAAGAGGCAGCAATCCAACGATGATTCCGTCCTTCAAAAGTCGAGGTCACATTGTTAGACAAGGCGTGACTAATACCGATAGAAGCACCCCCTGTCCCTCTAGGGTGAGAAGTGGAGAACCAAAGGTGGTTCGGAGAAATGCATTTAAGCCGTTTTTGTAGATCCTCACCGTCGATTTTAACCTCTTGTAAGCAAATAAAGTCAGGGGCGAAGCACATGTCTTTGAACCACTTGCCAAGAACCGAAGCTCTTGCCGGGTCAGACAGACCCCTAACGTTTAGAGATGTGAATTTCATTAATGATGGTTGCCCTCTTTGAGGGGAGGGACCCGCTCTTTTTTCTTCTTCTGGTCTTCTTTTTTCTTCCCTACTTCTTGACTTAGGATCCTACTCTTGAGGGGGCTCTTCCAAGGCATGCCGGAAGGTTGTTTACCTTTAAGCTTGGACTTTTGTTGAGGTAGTCTTGTAAAGCATACCGGAAGGGTGGGGCCAAGAGCGGAGCTTTCGCTGTCTGGGTTGTCTTCATTGCTGGTAGTAAAGCCTTCCTCTTTGCTCGTGGTGTAGCCTTCTAGGTTATCTTCTTTGCTGGTAGAGCACCCAAGTGAATTGTCAGTGGGGTCTTCTTCCAAGAGGTTGTCCCCTGGGAAATCGAGTTCATTAATCTCTTTTTCTAGGTTACAGTATATGTTATTCGAGGGGGCAGCTGTCGTAGCATTCCTTGTTTTTGATCTTCGAGGGATAACTTTCCTCTTGTGTCTCACTTCAGTGAAACCTTCTGAATCCGTCTCAGCAACGCGAGTTCCCTCTTCTTCCTCCATTGGATGGGGATGACCCCGAGTGTCGTTTCGGGGGATAGGGTCTAGGGTCTCATCTGGTTTAAGCTTGTTTTTATTGGTACTTTTCTTCAGTGGGCAGTCTTTGATCCTGTGACCTTGAAGCCCGCATCGGAAGCACGCGTTTGGCAGATTCTTGTAAGTAACCTCTTGTGTCCAGGTCATACCATCTCCATAGTTTATGGAGATCTTCGAAGGAAGGACCTGGTTCAGGTCTGTTTCAACGCAGATCTGAGGATGCCATCTAGCATTGAAAGAGTGTTGAGCTCCATCGTAGATCAACCCCCCAACATCCTGCCTTGCGGCCATCGGGCGACCGATCGGTGAGACGATTTCACGAAGAAATCCATACATGAAGAAAGGCAGATTGGGAAGCTCCACCCAAAGCGGGTAACGAAGAGGCTTTGATCTGTTCGGGACAAAGTCTGGGGTCCACTTAAAAAGGCAAAGGGTGGACCGGCCCACTTGCCAGGAGCCGGCTTGCAGGGCTTGGAAAGCCATCTCTTCGTTCTCAAAGATAAGAAGCAGGTGATTCGCCGGCAGGAATTGACATTTGGACACAATTAAGCCTCGTGGGAACCACTCCTTGCGAAGCCAAGTTCTCACACTATCAAGAGATGGCCTGGGGCCAAACATTTGACCGATCAGGCAAGTTTTCTTCAGTTCTTCCTGCTTTGCCGCCACCGACTCCTTGCATAAAGAGACCTCTGGGGGCGCGACATCCACTGGGACAGATTCCAACTCAAGGGGGGACACGGCCTGAGGGGGAGCCACAAAGTCCATTACCAGAGCGTGAATGAGCAAACCTCCCCACGGGAAAGGAGCAAGATTGCGAAAAAATCCAATCCAAGGAACTCTCCCCTTTTACTTTTTTTACTTTTCTCTTTTTTTCCTTTTCTTTTCTCTTTTTTTTGCGACGGAAGAGCCAAAAGGAACAAGAGGTACTGAGGGTGGTAAAACAGAATAGCACTCAAAAGAAACTTAAAGCTTGCCACGCGCGGACATGGTTGCCATGCACCCAGGAGAGCCGCTACTTCTGTTCCCTTTTTCTTCTTTTTTATTTCTACTTTCTCTTTTTCTTTTTTCTTTCTCTTCTCTCTTTTTTTTTCTTTCTTTAATTTAACAAAGCACTACTTGACAAAGCAAGGCTCTGACCACGCGTCGCAAGCCCAATACCAGGGAGGGAGAGCTACCCTAAAAGTAGCCGTCTTAAAGATCCTTCAAAAACTACTTTTTAAACTCTCAGAAGACAAGAACTCACAGCGCCCGCCAAGTCACGAAAAAGGAACACGGAACGAGGAGCCCATCAATCGACCATCAAAATTCTTTTTTAAGAAAATACTCTCCTCTCTCTAGCCCCCCCCCTTGACTGTCGCGATACCCCCCCCCCTCCTCCCGCCTATCGCGATACCCCCCCACCCCCGCCTATCGCGATACCCTCCCCCCCCCCCCCCCCCCCCCCCGCCTATCGCGATACCCCCCCCCCCCTCCGCCTGTACACATGAATTTCGTATCGTCATATTCATTTACTATTCATTGTTGTTGTGGATAGCTCAAGACTCTCAACTTCATAGAGTCACTGAGTGAAGAAATGGTCTCATTACCTTATGCACTTCTTTGATCATGATGCTAACACCCTTGTGCATTTATATATGAAATATTTAAATTATTGGAGTTGTGTGTGCAAAAATATGAAGGTATCTCTATGATTGTGTATATAAATTGTATACTCACTCAAAATGTCAAGATCACACCTATGAGTTCATAAACATGTTGCTCATTCTAGCATCACTTTAAATTTGTGAAATAGTTTTCGTTAGCTCATTTGACTTATCATTTGATGCTCTACAAAAGATTTTCCTCAATTCATAATAGGCTATGAGCCATGAGCATATTTATGAGAACCTTCTACCATAAATAGAGGGTTTTCTTCTATAGAGTAAAATGTGAGTTTAAATGTCTTGAATCAAATGTTTGATGTCACTACTCCAAAGTACTATGATCAAATGTATGCATTATTTGATAGAGACAAAGTCTATTCGAGTTTCAAATCAAGAATTAGGCTAGTCTAGAGAAGATTTCTATAAAGATCCTCTCATCTCTATACTCAGCCATCACCTATTCGAATGTTTCATGCAACCAAGATAGCTTTATGTAGGACTCTCCACCCAAAGACAACGACATTGGTAGAGGGGACAAGAAGTGGTTGAACGGACGCGAATGACGGACGCGAATGGCGACGACAGACGCGAATGGCTTTAACGGAGATGGTGCATCGCGGTGGTACAGAGGGAAGGCTCTGAAGCGCTGCCGCTGCCACCATGGACAGCGTTGACGATTGACGACTGGCATACGTCGCCGCTCATGGGTCAACGGCATCTGGTTCCTGCACCAAACTTGCGCATGTCGGCACTGGAAGAACGTGCCATCAATAGAACAAACTGAGGAGAAGGCGGAGGGCATACGCGGGGCAGCAAGGAGTAAGAAGAACGGAGGAGCTGTGGTCGGATCTCTATGTTGAAGCGGCAGAGGTATCGGGCTGTCTATCGCGACAAACTGGTTTGATCGAGGTGTCTATCGCGGGGACGGCCTTGTCTATCGCGGCGTGGGACGGCGTTGTCTATCGCGGGGACAGCTCTGTCTATCGCGGCTGTGTCTATCGCGAGCTCGGACTTCTATCTATCGCGCCGTCGCGTGACACGTGGTCTATCGCAGAGTGAAGGTCTGTCGCGATACTGCGTCTGTCGCGGGACACGTGGCCTTGGAGAGCGGGCTAACCGAACTCTTCGTGGCTGGAGAGCAGCAGCTACGCGACTGTATATGCTGATACTCGGACGGGATGAAGACGATCGGATGAGAGGA
Organism: Ceratopteris richardii; assembly: GCA_020310875.1. Lineage (NCBI taxonomy): Eukaryota > Viridiplantae > Streptophyta > Polypodiopsida > Polypodiales > Pteridaceae > Ceratopteris > Ceratopteris richardii. The sequence continues at coordinate 50,357,185 of CM035443.1, forward strand.
TAGGAGACAGGATAGCGAGAGAAAATCCTGGAGAAAAAGAGTGAAAAAAGAAGAAAGAAGAAAAAAAGAAAAGAGAAGAGAAAAAAAAAAGAAAAAGAAAAAAAAAAGAGAAAAAAGAAGAGGAAGCGTGATAAATAGACCTCTTTGCGATAGACAGCGGCGGCGACAAGCGGTAGAGAGGCTTTGGGGTTTGTGTGCGATTGCGTGTCGTGATTCGCGAATCGCGATAGGCGTACTCTCTCTCTTTTGTTCTTGCGTGTGGCCGCCTACCTTGGAAGTTGGAGGCTCTCTTTGAAATACCCTCCGCGGCAAGATAATCTACGGTTTGACCTCTCCTTGTCTTCCCGCTAGTGGGTTGAAGTCTCTCAATGCAAAAGTAATTCAAGGAGCAAAGGTGGGTGCGGGTTCCTTTTGGCCATGGATGTGGCTTCATCCTCTCTCGTCAAAAGTAATCGGGCCCCTCCCCCTAGGGAGACCGATATCCTGGCCGCTCTGTTGGAGGGGGGGTCGTGTGCCGCCCCTGGGGCATCCGAAAGTGTTGAATCCCCCATTGTTTCCCTCAGTAGACCCGTAGTTTTGTCGGCTCAGGAGGAGCTCAAGAAAGTTTGCCTCGTCGGCCAAGTGTTTGGCCCTAGGCCCCCGCTCGAAACTGTGCGACAATGGCTTCGAAAAGAGTGGTTCCCTCGAGGACTAATTGTTAGCAAATGTCAGTTCTTACCAGCGAACCACATGCTGCTAATCTTTGAAAATGAAGAGATGGCGTTCCAAGCCCTTAGCGTTGGCACCTGGCAGTTCGGTCGGGCGACCCTGTGCCTATTCAGATGGTCCCCGGACTTTACTCCCGACAAATCGAAGTCGCTTCGGTACCCTCTTTGGGTTGAGCTCCCTAACCTTCCTTACTTCTTGTACAACTTCGTGTGGGACATTGTCTCTCCTATCGGCAAGCCGCTGGTTTCACGCGAAGACGTTGGTGGTCTCATCTATGAAGGTGCAAGACACTCGTTCAATGCTAGGTGGCACCCCCAAATCTGTGTCGATGCCGACCTCAGTTCGCCGCTTCCTTCAATGATCAAAGTGGACATGGGCGAAGGAGATGTATGGGAACAGGACATCACATACAAAAACCTTCCCAACGTGTGCTTTCGTTGTGGCCAGCAAGGTCACAGGATTAAAGATTGCCCTCTCAGGCAAAAAAACAAGCGCTTTCAAGAAGCCTCCAAAACCGCTCAAGACAACATTGGCGATTTGACCCACTCGACCAAGGAGGGGGAAGGCAAGGGCCTCCTTAATCAGCAAGCTGATGCTGATGGCTTTATTGAAGTTAGAAGAAGAAGGAAAAGAAGCCCTAGGGCCAACGGTGAGAGAAACAACATGCCGCTTACCCCCTACAGCAATTTGTATTGCAATCTAGAAAAGGAGATCAATGAGCATGACTACCCAGGTGGGAAGCTACTCGAGATAGACACCTACGACAAAGCCCTAGAGATCCCTGACAATAAAGAAACCCCCCAGGAGGGTTACACTACAAGCAAAGAAGATGGTTTCACCACTAGTAACGAAGACAACATGGATAGTGAAAGTTCCATCATTGGATCAACGATCCTGGAAACGGTGCCGAGCACGGGGCCCAAGTCTCCCCAGCAAGGGGCATCCGGCAAAGGAAAACAGCCTATGGAGTTACCCTGGAAAAGCCCCCACAAGAACCGACTTCTAAGTCGGGATCAGATCCCAGCGAAAAGAAAGACGAAGTCAAGAGAAGAAAGGACAAAGCTCCCTCCCGCAAAGAGGGATCAATGCAAAAATGATTGTCATCTCGCTAAATGCTCGAGGGCTAACCGACCCCTCAAGAGCGACCATCATTGGTCAATGGCTTCGCGACATTAGCTTAAACCCAGACTTTATATGTATTCAAGAGATTAAAATTGACGGAGAAGACCTCCAGAAGCGGCTCAGACAGATCTCCTCGGCCCACGTGTGGATCCCAACGAAGCACCAGCGGGGGTCTGGAGGAACGGTTATCGGTGTTAAACAACTCTGGTTTGAAAAGCTTGAGAACTCCATTGAAGATGTAAGTCACCGTTGGATTGCTGTCTCTTTTGGTGCTCCTCTTTGTGTTACTATGGTTTCTTTGTACGCCCCTAACGGGGATTTGGAGAGACTGAACACTTGGGCTTCCTTAGACTCGCTTCCCCACAACGCGCTTATTTGTGGAGACTTCAACATGGTGGAAGACCCTATGGACAGATGGATGGGCAAGGGCAGGGTCATCGACAGTCGAGAGAAAGAAACGTGGGACATGACCAAACTCCACTTGGATTTGATTGAGTTCAAAGACTCCAGTGGCTTTTCTTGGTCGAATCTCCAAGCGGGCGAGGACCTGAGGAAAGCTAGACTCGATAGATGCTACATCTCTCAGAGTTTTACTCAACAGTGGGGCCACCCCACCATCACGCAACGCACTGACCTCACTATCTCTAATCACTACCCAATCGTTATCACTTTTCAACCTTCCAACAAAATCCGCAAGGCTCCGTGGTTCCATGCCAACGCTTCCACCTTCTCTCTCCCTTCTGTCCACCAAGAAATTGCCGATGTGTGGAAAGTGGCGTTCGCCTCTGGCTTGGCCCCTGCCAAGTGCTGGAGAAGTGCGGTCGACAAGTCTCGCAAGATCATGATCAGAACTAAGAAGATGCTCGAGACTGTGCGGCGGGCTCGTAGGGAAGCCCTTTACCACAGACTCTGGCGGCTCGAGGAGGAAGTGAACAAAGGAAAACAACAAGCCCAGAAAGGCCTCAGAAAAATCAGAGCAGTGTTGAGATACGAGGAAGAAATACAAAGGAAAAACTTGCAAATCTTCTTCAAGGAGTGGTGGGCTGGCAAAGCCGACAAACCCACCAAAGAGATGTGTCGTATCCTTAAAAGGAAACACAACAGAGAGTCGATCCCCCTACTGCTAGACCCACATGGCAATGTATGCAATTCTGAAGAAGATAATTTTGGCATCATCGAGGGGCACTTCACGAGACTCCTAGGAACCTCGAACCCCCTTTCCCACCATAGAAGGGACTGTATGGCTTCCATTTCTAGGGTTTCCCCCCGGAGGATACCACCCAACCTCCACTCCCTGCTTCATGCCCCTATCTCGGAATCAGAAATCATTGAGGTCATTGATGCCCTCCCTCTCGGTAAAAGCCCGGGACCCGACGGACTCACTAACGAGTTCTTTAAATCCTTCAAGCTGGTGGTTGCCACCCCTCTTCGGATGGTTTGGCAAGAAGCGCTAAAGTTTGGTGCTCTTCCTTCTTGTCTAAATAATGGAATTATCAAGTTGATACACAAGAAGGGGGAAAAGAACAGAATCGAGAACTGGCGGCCTATTACGATGCTCCAAACAGGATACAAGATCATCGCCAAAGTCATTGCCAACAGACTCTCGTGCCACCTGAGATCTTGGCTTAGTGAGGACCAAAAAGGTTTCATCAAAGGCAGGTCTATCCTGGAAACCATTATGGATATTTGGGAAGGTATTCAATTTGCAAATGAGTCTAATCAGGATGTGGTTTTCCTCAAGATCGACTTTGACAAAGCCTACGACAGGCTAGAATGGGACTATATTCTGCAGTCGCTCCAAGATCTCGGACTTAGTCAGAAATTCACCAAGATGATCGCGACCCTTCTCGGAAACGCAACGACCCAAATTAACGTTAACGGCAAACTTTCGAAGGCGATCCATCTTAGAAGATCGATTAGACAAGGGTGCCCTCTGGCCCCCCTTCTTTTTGCCATCGCCACTGAGGGGCTGAGCAGACTTGTGGCTCATCATGTGGAGGCTGGCAATATCAAAGGCCTCCGGCTGCCTCACGACCACAGTCAAATCATCATGAGACTTTTTGCTGATGATATGAACGCGTTCGTCCACAATGATAATACCAGCCTGGAGACTTTCTGGAGGTGTCTTGCTACCTTTTGTGATGCCTCTGGATCCAAAATCAACCACTCCAAGACCGCCTTTAGGGCTATTGTGGGACAGCATCCTGGCCTTCTCACTGATCATGGCTGTCAAATCATTCCGTAGGGCCAAATCCTTCGTCTTCTTGGAATCCCCTTGGGGTTTGGCGTCTCTATGGAGCAGCGATGGAACTGGGTGTTGGCTAAACTCGAAAACAAACTTAACTATTGGAGAGGTATGCAAATCAATCTCGCTGGGCGTGCGATGGTTATCAACACGTTCCTCCTCTTTTCTACCATCTATTTCCTTTCTTGTTGGAGACCGAATGAGCAAGGCCTGTCCAAACTGAATAGTATTTGTAGAAACTTTCTTTGGACGGGCGATCATAACAGAAGGGGGGTGCCTAAAATCAAATGGGCCATCTGCACTAGCCCTAGAGATAGCGGGGGGCTTGGTATCCTGGACATTGGGTGTATGGCTAACAAACTGGCAGCCAAATGGATGATTAAGGCTTGGTGCAATAGGGAGGCCTCGTGGGCCAAGCTGATCTTCAAAAACAAGAATGAGTTGGCCCTCACGGGGTTCCCGAACTGGAAGAATCTTGACATCATGACCCTGCTTTTCTCCCCGATCCCCGTCTTCCCGAAAGGCTCCAATCTCGTGTGCTCCCTTTGGAAGGGCTGGAATAAAGTCAAAAGCTTCACAAGAATTAGTGAGGACTGGAAGTGGGCGGCCGGAATCAGACAAAACGACTCTATCTGGTTTCCGATACATGGCATCCGGAGTGTGGAGTCGTGGAACATTCAAAATGCCAAGAAGCTATGGAACAAAGGATTCAAAAAATGGAAACACCTCTGGAAACATGACACCAACAACTGGATCAACTTCGAGGATATTGACCCTCGCATAAACATCTCCTACGAAGAATGGAACACTTTGCAAAGCAGATGCCTCGCTTGGGATCGTCACAAGACTCGCCTTCTCATGGGACACGACACACCGAACTCGCTTGGTCTCAAATGGCACAATGGAAATAGCCTACTCAAAATCCCGAACATCAAAGAAACGGCTGACCTCCAGATCAGCCTCAACAAGAAGTGGTGCCTGTCTTGGACGCGGCTTCGGTGGGACATGAAATTCATGGGTATCTGGCACCCCCTTATTGAGATTAAGAAGTCTGTCCTCTTATGGCAAATTCTTCATCGAGGAATCTGGACCAACCATAAGGCTAGCAAACTTTGTGGGATCCCTCCTTGGTGCAAACGCTGCCACCGTGCTATCGAAGATGTCCCACACATCTTCCTTACTTGCCCCAACTCCTACAGAATCTGGCAGACGGTTGGAATGAAAATCAGACTTCAAACACAGCTTAGTTGGAAACAAGTCCTTTTGGGAGAAGCGATCGGCTGCTCTGCGACACTCTGGAACGCCATCAGAGGGGAAGTCCTGTGGAAAATTTGGCGGGAGAGGTGTGCTCTCAACTTCGGCGATCCCCCCAGGGAGTGGTCGATTGAGAAATCACTATTCCTCCTGGGCAAAAGGATCGTTAACAGTAAGAAGTCCCCCCCCTTCAGGCACCATCAAGTCTTCCTTTTGATCAACAACAAGCTCAAACCCAAGTGGGCCCCGCATGAGGGCGATGAGAGGGTGATTAACCTTCTCTGTAATGCAACCTAGGATTCAATCAAGCTTCCCCTGCTTTGTGGGATTTGGGGGGTCCCGTGGGCACTAGTCCCCTTCTATTGTACCTTTGTTTCTTAATTTAATTCAAGTCCGGGAGAGTAGGCTATTGCCGAACTTCCTTTATGAAAAAAAACGACATTGGTAGAGGATTTGATATTCTGGTTAGGCAACAAGCAATACTACCATGGGGAGAGGACCACGTAATGTGGAATTTTACATTTCACCTCACACCAGGATTATTAATGTCCCATGATCACAAAATGCAAGCTTTCCATAATAGAGCAATCGATCTAAAGGATCTAACCATATGATGGGTGTCCTACCATCGAAGAAAGTGAAGCTCATAAAATGGGATAGAATAGAGGATTCCCTTGTGTGCCCATCAAGGGAAAGCATAAATCATAAATTCGAGTAATATCATTACCGAATCTAATTCCACGCCTCTAGAATTTGTGTCTCGTCTTGAATCTTCATGGATTTGACAGAGGAGATGGAGAATAAGCTAAATATAAGGTTCCTTCTGGTTGTGATTATTAATGTTGCATGTAATAGTAATGAATTTAATCTCTTGTCAAGCGTGTGAGATTTTCTTCATAAGAGGGGAGCTTTTAAGATGAATTTAATATGGTTGAATCAGATCATGCCAAGGGAAACATTCATTAAGAGCAACCTTTTAATCAGATTGTACATGCCTTTCAAGGAAGGTCACATATCTCTTTCCATTTCATGTTAAGGCTCCAAGAAATGTTTTCTTTTTTTTTTTTGGAGAACTTCTAAGAGTATTATAGCACATCTATAGTGAACGGCATCCTTAGAGCAACTCTCTGGACCATAATGAATGTGTTGAAATTGAGAAGCAGATTTCTAGAGGTGGAGACAATCTTGCACTATTTGTAAAGAGGTGGAGTTGAAAACATAAACAGTAATTGAATCGCATGAAAAACCGCTTTGACTATCATCTCAACTTAAGAAGAGATTAGTCCAAGTGGACCCACCCGCCTCAGGGAGGGGGGATAAATGGATGTAAGCAAGCACTGAGAGGGAGATGTCTAGTATAGTAAATCAACTTTTGAGACACACTCTTAGAAACATAACACCTACCTAGACGTGCAAACCTAGAAAAACGAGATAATTGATTGTTGAACCAACAAAACTTGATGGGAGGCATTCAAGACATCGTTTTCGATCTAGAAACAAACTTACCTAGGCCTTTCCACAAGTCATCAAAGGCCATGACCATATAAAAGTCCAAAGTTGTTATAACATGTCCATGTATACCACCGAATTGGGGCCACACCTAAGAGCTAGCAACAAGAGAATTAGGGGCATAAAACAAGACCAAAAAGAAAACGAAGGCATGGTGAGAGATAGTCAAAAGCCAATTATTAGAAGGATCAATCGAGTGCAAGGAAAACCTTGAGAGTGGCTTGAGATAAACCAACTATTGTCTTGTCCACAATGTCAAGGTACCAAAGAAGCGCTTGTCCCGAGACCTTAACCTCTTGTAGACAAATAAAGAAAGGGGGGGGGGGGGGGGGGGGGGAGAGAGATCCCTCAGATTGACACAAATCTCTTTAACCTTGGACAAACAGATTATATATTTAAAGTTCATTGGACAACGTTGAGTAAACTTCCCACTCAAAACCTTCTTAAAAAGCCTATCATCAAGCTCTCGTGACCTTGAGGACTCCGAGTGCATCCCATATTTAAGTTTAGCAAGGATATCTATTATAATATCTTTCTCGTAGAACAGACCTGGAGGGGGAAACAAGTCTCAACGTCCATAGTTTCTCTTTCCTACTCTACCAAAAAAGACACGGTTTCTTGGGCATCTTCAAGCATCGGAGTACTTCAGCAAAAAATTGAATGGGTTAGTAGGGGCGATCACCTTAACAATATGAGGCAAATAAGGTGGAGGGGGCTCACAATGATTGGGATTTAAGCTTAGTGAAATCGGCTTCAACCATCTGTGGGTTTCTTGAAGGAGCAAGAATCAAAATTGGAGACTTCTTGAGGTTACAATCTTTCACATAGTTCCCGACTTTATGACAAGTGAAGCACGCATGCATAAGATTTTCATCCACCAGCGAATCACCTGCTTCTAGTGTTTGAGAATGAAGAGATGCACTTCCAAGCCCTGCAAGCCGGCTCCTGGCAAGTGGGCCGGACCACCTTATGTCTATTTAAGTGCACCCAGACTTTGTTCCGAACAATTCAAAGCCTCTTCGTTACCCGCTATGGTTGGAGCTTCCCAATCTGCCGTATTTCCTGTATGGATTCCTTTGAGAAATCGTTTCACTACTCGGTCACCCGATGGCCTCAAGGGAGGATGTTGGGGGTTTAATCTGTGATGGAGCTCATTATTCTTTCAACACACGATGGCACCCACAAATCTGGGTTGAAACGGACTTGAACTAGGTCCTCCCCTCGAAGATCTCCATAAACTATGGAGATGGTAAGATTTGGGTACAGGAGGTTACTTACAAGAATTTTCACAATGTCTGCTTCCATTGTGGGCACCAAGGTCATAGGATCGAAGATTGCCCTTGAAGCAAAATACCAAAATAGTCAAGCCTAAACCGGATGGGGCCCCGAATCCTCTCCCTCACGTTGGCACTCAAGGCCATCCCTCGTCAATGGAGGAAGAAGAGGGCACTCCTGTTGTGGAGACGGATTCAGAAGGATTCACCGAAGTAAGACGAAGGAGGAAAGTTAGCTCTTGAAGAGCAGTAGCAAGGAATGTTACGACCATTGCTACTTTGAATAACGTGTAGTGTAACCTAGAAAAGGAGATCAATGAGGTCGACCTCCCAAAGGAGAACCTTTATGAAGAAGACCTTGCTAATAACACCCTTGGGTGCTCTACTAGCAAAGAAGACAACTAGGAAGGCTACACTACATGTAAAGAGGAAGGCTTCTCTATTAGCAATGAAGAGAACCGAGACAGTGAAAGCTCCTTCCTTGGTCCTAATCTTCCGATTTGCATGCCAAGCTTACCGCAACAAAATTCAAAGCTTAAAGGGAAACAACTTTCGGGCTTGCCTTGGAAGAGCCCCCTCAAGAGTAGGATCATAGGCCAAGAAATTGGCAGGAAAAAAAGGATCGGGTCCCTCCCCTCAAAGAGGGCCACCATCAATAATGAAAATCTCATCGCTAAATGTCAGGGGTCTGTCTGACCCCTCAAGAGTGGCGATTCTTGGTCAATGGTTCAAAGACAAGGGCCTCAACCCTGACTTTATCTGCTTACAAGAGATTGAAATCGACATAGAGGATCTCCAGAAACCACTTAAATGCATTTCTTTGAGCTACCTTTGGCTCTCCACTTTGCACCCTAGGGGGCGAGGGGCGCTACGATTGGTATTGATCACTCTTGGTCTGACAGGTTGACCTCAACTTGTGAGATCAGAATCATCATTGGATTGTTGCCTGTATTGGGTTCGCTAATCAGTTCACTGTGGTCTCAGTTTATGCCCCTAATGGAGAGGTGGATAGAATGAATACGTGGGCGTCCCTCGACTCCCTCTCGCACAATGTTTTGATTTGTGGGAACTTCAACATGGTTGAGTTTCATAAGGACCGATGGAATAACAAGGGGAAAATTATTGACGGACGGGAGAAAGAGATATGGGATAAAGTCAAGCTCCATCTTGACGTGGTTGAGGTGAAAGACATGAAGGGGTTCTCTTGGTCTAATCTCCAATTGGGGGATTCTCTGAGGAAAGCAAGACTTGATAGATGTTTACATCGATCAAAACACCATCCTTTAGTGGGGTGTTCCTTCAATTTCCCAACACATGGACCTGACTATCTCAGACCACTACCCGATCACTTTTTCTTTCAAACTGATTCCCATGCTCCAAAAAAATACTTGGTTTCATGCTTTTCAGATGTCGTTTTCCCTCCCCTCTGTCCACCAAGAAATTGCCGCAGTGTGGCTGGAAGCCTTTGCCTATTGTAAGGATCCGGCTAAGTGCTGGAGAAGTAGGGTGGAAAGGACTCGAAAAATTCTGATAAGAACTCACAAGGCTATAAGAGATATCCGAAAAAAAAAGAAGAGAAACGGTGTACCGGAAGCCCTCACGGCTTGAAGATGAAGTGAAGAAAGGTAACCTACAATGCCAACAAGGACTTCTGAAAATTAGGGGAAGACTAAGACTCAAGGAAGAGGTTCAAAGGAAAAATTTGCAAATATTCTTCAAAGATTGGTGGGCAGGGAAGACTGACAAACCATCGAAAGAGATGTGTAACATCCTCAAAAGGAAACAAGCTAGGGAAGCCATCCCCTTATTGGTCGAGAACAATGGATTCGAATGTAGCACGGAAGTTGAGAATAGATCTATCATCATTAAGCACTTTACCCATCTTCTCGGGGTCTCGACTCTTCTTTCCCCACACAGGCGTGATTGCATGGCAACCATCTCAAGCGTTGCTCAATCTAGAATCCCACAAAACATGAATTCTTTGCAGGATGCTAACATTTCCGAGAATGAAATTAGATTACCATGCTCCAAACTGGTTACAAGATAATTGCCAAAGTTATCACCAAGAGAATCTCTTGTCATTTAAAGTCATGGCTTTTTGAGAACCAAAAAGGTTTTATCAAAGGTAGATCTATACTTGAAGCAATTGTCAATATTTGGGAAGGCCTTGAATTTGTTGAGGAGTCTGCACAAGATCTAGTATTCATTAAGATCGACTTCAACAAAGTGTATGATAGATTGGAATGGGACTTTATCCTTCAATCACTGAAAGACCTTGGATGCATCCAAAAGTTCACGAAGATGGTTTCCACTCTACCTATCAGGCAGGGCCCACTGGCTACATTACTCTTCACTATTGCCTCGGATGGCCTTAGTCGCCTATTAAAGCATCACATGGATGATGGCAATCTCAAGGGCCTCTCCCTACCTCTTGATCATGGCCAACTGATTGCGAGACTCTTTGCCAATGACATGAATGCCTTTGTACATAACCATATGAACAACATTGAGGTGTTCTGGAGTTGCCTCGACACCTTTTGTGTGGTGTCAGGTTCAAAAATCAATCATGCTAAAATTGCTTTCAGATCAATCCGTGGACCTCCACCCCAACTGTTGTTAGATCAAGGGTTTCAAGTTATCCCGAGAGGTCAAGTTTTTCATCTCCTCGGTATTCCGATGGGCTTCGACATCTCTATGGACCAACAGTGGAGTTGGGTGCTATCCAAACTGGATAGCAAACTAAATCATTGGAAAGGTATGCAAGTTAACTTGGTTGTGCGTGCAATGGTAGTTAACATGTTTATGCTTTCTATGACCATTTACTTTATCTCGTGTTGGAGACCTAAGGAGAAAGAGTTGGCCAAAGTGGAAAGAATCTACAGAAACTTCCTATGGACTAGGGACCTCAATAGGAGGGGGATTCCAAAAATCAAATGGGAAACTTGCATTAGCTCAAAAGACTTAGGGGGCTTGGGTATTTTGGATATCGCTGGGTTGGCTGATAAGTTGGCGGCAAAGTGGTTTATCAAGGCTTGGAGCAATAGTGAGTTCTCTTGGGCTAAATTGATCTTCAGAAACAAGAAAGAGCTTACCTTAGTTGGCCATCCTAGTTGGAAGGACATAGGGATCCTCATGCTTTTGTTCTCCCCCCACCTGGTGTACCCTAAAGGCTCCAGCCTTGTGTGTTCCTTGTGGAGGAGTTGGAACAAGGTGAAACAATTCATCAAAATCAGTGACGAGTGGAAGTGGGTAGCAGGGATAAGACAAAATGACTCTATCTAGTTCTCGATCATCGGCATTAGGGGGTGGAGTCTTGGAACCTCCAAACTGCTAAGCGGCTATGGAACAAGGGTTCAAACAGTGGAAACAACTCTGAAAACAAGAGATCGGGAAGTGGATGAGTTCGAAGACTTAGAACCGAGACTTAGAGTTACCTTCGAGGAATGGACTCTTCTTCAAGGCAAGTGTTCATCTTGGGACCGCTCAACTACCTGCCTTCTCTGTGTTTCGGATCTCGCTGCCCGATGGGCCTCAAATGGAGCAATGCTAAGAAACTATCTATAATCCCCATCTTCAAAGAGAACTTAGATGCTCATCACACCCTTAACAAGAGGTGGTGCCTTTCTTGGACCAAACTTTCATGGGAACTAAAGTTCATGTCTATTTGGCACCTTCTAATTGAGATAAAAAAGCCCGTTCTCATGTGGCAGATCTTGCATTAGGGTATCTGGTCCAATGCAAGGGCTAACAAAATTTGTGGTGTGCCTCCATTGTGCAAGCGTTGCCATCGATGCATCGAAGATCTAGTTCACCTTTTCTTTGATTGCTCTAGGTCTCATGTTATATGGCTTCACGTGACATGGGTATTGAGTCTCACAAACCAAATCAATTGGCAACAGGCGCTATTGGATGAGGCGGTCGACTCCTCAGTGAGGCTGTGGAATGCCTTCAGGGGTGAGGAGACTAAAAGATAAGTATAAGTAACCATTTGATTGATATTGGAATAAGGGGAGGGGGGGGGGGGGGGGGGATTGTCAAGCTATGAGAAGGTGGTGGGAGACCGGTGCCTCAACGAAACTAGCAGGGGTAAGGCCAAAAAATTAATCAAGCCATCCAACTCTACGTTAGGAAAAGAAAATCTCTTTTCCTGAATACGTGGAGGCTTTTTTTTTCTTTTTTTTTTTTGGGGGTGGGGGGGGGGGGGGGGGGAGGGGAGCAGTATCAAAACCAGCCATTAGGCTAGCCTGAGGCGAGCTCCTTGTGACAATGGGATCTTGGGATGGAAGAAGCTTTCTGTGACAAAGGCTTTTTACCTTTGAGGTCAATAGGGGACTCACTTGGATCATTTTCTAGGCGCCATGGAAGGGTTAGTTGGGGAGGAAAACTCTGAAGTACATTGACATTTAAAAAGGAAAGGGGGAGGAATTACAGGGAGCCATTATTCTCGGGATAGGAGCCAATATTGAAAACAATGTCCAGTTTTTAACATTCCTTAAATTCCATGACTTTTAACATGTATAACATATTTCTTGGCTCTCTATTCCTGAAGTAATTGTTTTTTTTTTTTTAATTATTTATTTTTAGACTTAAGGTCACCGGCAAACACTCCAAATGCTGAGATAACTTCCTGAACGTGTGTAGAGGTTGTACTATGAAGATATTCTGTCTCGGAGTTCATTGCGTGTTTTCATTATATATTACATAATCCTTTATATTACAACTTTTTTATGTTTCATGTCTTCCAATATTCTAAACATTCATAAACACCATATGCACATGCAAGGACCATAGGTAATTTCTAGATTGTCATTACCAGAGTGTGTATATATATATATATATATATATATATATATATATATATATATATAAGGATTTCGCAAGAACCGTTCAATATCCTAGGCGTATTCTATGAAGACGGTCATTAATTCTGCCAAAACGGTAATAAGACGAATGTGCAACATTTTCAAGTGAACGGGACTAGTGCCCTTGGGGCCCCCAAATCCCACAAAGCAAGGGCAAGGCTTGCGAATCTAGAGCGCATTGCAAAGGAGGTTAATGACCCTCTCATCTCTCTCATGTGAGGCCCACTTGGATTTAAGCTATTTGTTCTCGATGAAAAACACTTTATGATGCCTAAAGGATGGGGTGTATCATTTTCTTCGTTTTTAATTAAAGTCCGGGAGAGTAAGCCAAGGCCGAACTTCCTTTTATCGAATGTGCAAAATTTGTAAAGCAAAATTTATCGTCTTTGTCATGATAATGAATCTAATAAAAGTTATAATTCAACCCTCAGAATCACTCAGAATGGATATAATAACATAAATATACACACATACAGTAGGTAACAATACACTACACGCTGACATGTACACATAAACAAAATGCTTGTCCTTTCTCTTGTTCCTATGATGTCTAAATGCTTTGGGCTTGGGACGGCTCTCTAGAGAAACTTAAATAGGATGAACCCCTATTTCCATCTCACTCAAGGTTGGAAGTGGGTGGTGTGCCTCAATCTCTAGCACTAGAACAAGAAAGGATCCCTCTTGTGACAATTTGTTCATTGTAGCATATAGACCTATGAGAAATCTAAGAAATTAATTATAGTGATGTTCCATGGGCGGCAAGTGGTGCTTTAAAACAAAACAAGAAACTGGTCCCCTCTTCTATTCTCTCAGAGACAAAAGAATTCTCTTATATTGACAACAAACTTAGAAATAGAGCAATTCCATGAAATGGATAACAGGCTCATCAGACTCCTTTGTACCTCTCCCTAACACCTTTTCTATTTGTCTCCTAACACCTTTTCTATTTGTCTCCTTTCAGTATACACACATAAATTTTGAAATTATGTGTGTGTGTGTGTTCGAGAGAGAGAGAGAGACCAGGTAGCATCTTAGTGTGCTAGAAAATGTACGTTGCTGAAAAGGTGTACCGTGTGTCCTATAGAGCAAGGCGGTATGTGGTGTTGTGCAACATGTCATATGCATTGTCGTGTGAGGAAGAGGTGCGATCTAAAACAAGAATAATGTCCGAGTCCCTGTAGCTTAGTGGCTGAACGCCTTGAAGCTGCAGGAGGAAGTCCAAGTCTTGGCTGGACATATCCATAAGTCTCTCATGATGGGTGCCTCTACTTATGAGATTGGCTGTGTGAATGAGTATTTTCAATTCATTGTACTCTAAAAAAATAAAATAAAACAAGAATAATGGCACAAGTATATGCAAAAATAAAATATAGGACACTGTTGATGCTACATCCCAAAACCGTTTCATCTGTTTTTTTTATGACTTTTTTTTTATAAGAAAAGGAAATTGACAAGTCTGGAAGAAGCATTATACGGAAGCGTAAACCTCGGGAAGAGGAGCCTACTACCATTTCTCAAGAAGGAAACCAGGTCTCCAAAAGGACGTAAAGAAGTGGCATGAGACACCTGTGTGCGGATGAGCTCATGTGGGAATGCTCACAGGATGAAATATATTAATTAAATAAATAAGATATACAAATAAATACATGCAAGAGGGTGTACATACAGCCACCTTTGAATAAATATATAGTTTGAATATTAAAAAAAAATCACCTTTGAATAAATATAAAGTCTGAATATAAAAAAAAAACCATTTTTATATACAAGATAGATATAAGTCTATGAAAACGAGAACTCTGTGAGCTCTGAAACCAATATACAACCTTATGAGTATTGTCAACTTCTTGAGATCAATCTAGGGGCATGAAAGAAATTAATAGGAAAATATGAAATCAATGTGCGGACATAAAAAATTCCTGAATAGCTTTTGCACGGGGACTCACACCAGCGATTGTCGAGCATGTAAATAAGTTAACATCTGGCACATCTTTTCTCGACACCTTGCAATGCTCTTATCCAAACTGGAGGTCTCAAAAAAGGTTTGAACTACTATGAAATGGTGTAGAAACCAACATCTCATCTCCTGCTACTTGTAAATGATTTACTTCCCTACTTTGGTAGTTGTGACATTAACTTCATAGAAATAGAATGCGATTCTATATTCTATTACCACCCCATTCTGTTTAGAGTTGTCCCTTCTACTACTTGATTATCATTTTGAGCTTCCTAACTATATGTAGGATTCTAGTGTCTCGAAAATCTTATCCCTCCACATGCGCTAAAAAATCATTCCAGAAGTGAGCTACAAAAGATGGACTAAAAACATTGGATGTTTTTTCTCAAAGATTATCTTTACTTTTATCTTTCATACACAAGACCTTTGTCTCATCTTGTGTTTCCCCCTTGTAAGTGGTTAGGTATTCTAAGATAGTAAAAAATAGAAATTTAGAATAATTATGCACTATAAACATACACACAAAATAGATGTATTAACTAATTTCTAGCTGGAGAAATGTGCTATCAACCCCCCCTCCCCACAAAAAAAAAAACGCTTCTTACTAGCCTAATAAGTCACCATACCAAGAGGCTGAAGTCAATGTCCATAATCAAAGAACATAAACCGCAATAGAAGTATGACATGTGGCAATAGAAGATCTAAAGAGAAGGCTATATACTCAGATGGATGTTTGAAGATTTTTTTTTTAAAGGAAGTTTGGACTTGCCCTATTCTCATGGAATTTAAGTAAAGGAAAAAGAACAAGTTACAAGTGAATGGGTTTCAAAGTGCCACTAAGAAGCCGATCGCTTTGCCAAGCAGTGTTTGCCTCCAAGTGATTCGTGCCTCCAGTCTCAAAATATTCCCAAGGGTTTGCCAGAGCAAGAGAGACTTTGGACAAGTGAAGAAGATGTGTCCCAAATCCTCAATGCTATGGTGGCAACACTTGCACCACAGTGGAGCTCCACAAATTTTGTTAGCCTTTAAGTTGGTCACATAAGACCCTCCTAGCATGGCCGATCCCACCCAATGAGGAGTCGGGTTTTTGAACGATCCAAAGCAAAGCATTTGCTCTGAAGGAGAGTCCATTCTCTATAGTTCATTCTTAATGCATGGTTTATGTCCTCAAAACTGACCCACTGGCTAGTTTCTTGTTTCCAGAGGTGTTTCCAATGTTTGAACCCTTGTTCTAGAACCTCTTAGCATTTTGGATGTTCCACGAAGCCACACCCCTAATGCCTGAGCTCAGAAACCAGATTGAGTCATTTTGTTTGATATTGGCTGCCCATTTCCAATTTTCTCTGACCTTGACAAATTGTCTGAACTTGTTCCAACTCTTCCACAAGGAGTGCACAAGGTTTGAACCTTTAGGGGAAACTAGAATTGGGAAGAATAGAATGGTAAGGAGGTCCAAGTCCTTCCAACTAGGGAGGCTCACCAACATAATCATGTTCTTGTTCCTGAAAATGAGCTTGGCCCAAGAGGTCTCACAGTTGCACCAAGCCTTGATGATCCATTTTGCTGCCAACTTGTCAACCATGCCTTCGACATCCATAATGCCGAGACCTCCACAATCCTTTTTGTTGATGCATGTAGACCATTTAATTTTGTGAACCCCTCTTCTCTTGTGGTCCCCCATCCAAAGAAAGTTTTTGCAGATTCTTTCCAAATTTTTAAGCGCTTGGTCTTTTGGTCTCTAGCACAAGAGAAAGTAAATGGTCCACTAGATGAGGAAGGTATTAATTACCATGGCATGATTTGCTAGGTTGTTTTTGCATGCCCTTTCAATATGCTAACTTGTTGTCTAGTTTGGACAGGAACCAATTCCACCTCTCCTCCATCGAGACCCCAAAGCCCATCGGAATACCTAGTAAGCAAAATACTTGTCCGCTAGGGATAGTTTGGCAACCATGATTAACCACAAGCTAGGCTGAAGGTCCAATGATGACCTGGAAAGCGGTTTTGGAGTGGTTGATTTTGGAACTAGATGCCATGCAAAAAGTGTGGAGGCACCCCCAAAAGGTCTTAATGTTGGTCAAATCATTGTGGAAAAATGCATTCATGTCATCTTCAAATAGTATAATGATCAGCTGGCCGTGGTTGAGAGGTAGAGAAAGACCTTAAATATGACCCATTTGCATATAATGTTGCACAAGATGGCTGAGCCCTTCCATGGAAATAGCGAAGAGTAGAGGGGCCAAAGGGCATCCTTGCCTTATAGATCATTTTAACTAGCAATTGGTATTTATTTGCACCGATGCATTCCCCAACAAACTAGTGATCATATTAGCGAAGTTCAACCTAGGTCCAAGGTCTTTAAGAGATTTGAGAACAAAGTCCCATTCTAGGCTATCGTAGGCTTTGTAGAAGTCCATTTTAAGGAATACAATGTCTTGCTTGGACTCTACAGCAAACTGGAGACCTCCCCAAATATCAATAATAGCTTTTGGTATTGATCTACCCTTAATGAATCCTTTTTTATCATGGCTAAGCCACCACTTCAAGTGATAAGAAATTTTGATGGCAATTACTTTTGCGAGAATTTTGTACCCTATTTGAAGCATTGTGATCGGGTGCCAGTTTTCAATCCTATTCTTGTTACCTTTTTTATGGATAAACTTGATAACACCATTGTTTAGGCATTCGGGAAGGGCACCAAAAGCTAAATCCTCTTGCCAAAACAAGCACAACAAGGTGGCCACCACCTATCTGAAAGCATTGAAAAATTCATTTGTGAGGCCATCAAGATCTAGGATTTTCCCATTGGGGAACGTATCCATAACTTCGAGTATCTCATTGTCTGAAATGAGTGCATCAAGGAGAGACTTCAGATTGTGCCATATTCTCGAGGGAGAGACACTCAAGATGGTCACCATGTAATCCCTCCTGTGGGGAGCAAGAGGTGTCGAAACCCCTAGGAGATTAGTGAAATGGTCGATAATAATAGCACTGTTTTCTTCTTCCATTTTGCATTCAACCCCATTACTACCCATCAAGAAGGGGATAGACTCTCTAGTTTGCTTCCTCTTGAGGATGCCACACATCTCTTTGGTTGGTTTGTCAGCTTTCCCCACCCACCAATCTTTGAAGTATACATGCAAGTTTTTCCATTAAATTTCTTCCTTGTATCTCAACATGCCTCTAATTTTTTGTATCCCTATCTCGTATTGGTAGTTCCCTTTGTTCACTTCCTCCTCAAGGCACCAGAGCCTCTAATAGAGTTTCACTCTCCGCTTCCACCGAATGTTGTGAAGCAACTTGTGCGTCCTAACGAGAATTTGATGAGTCTTCTCAACCGCAACCCACCAACATGTGGCCGGTGAGGCACGGTTGGTGAATGCCGAGTTCCATACCAAGGTAATTTCTTGATGGACATTGGGAAGGGAGAAAGCCATCGGGCAAGCATGAAACCAAGGTGATTTTTTGAATTCGCTAATAGACTTGAAAGTGAGAATAATAGGGTAGTGATCTGATATGGCAAGGTCAATGTGTTGAATGATGCCAAGTTGGCCCCACTGACAGATAATATTATGTGCAATATAGCTTCTCTTGAGTCTTGCTTTCCTCAAGTCGTCCCCAGATTGGAGGTTTGACGAGAAGAAGCCATTCCTATCTTTAATCTCCACTATGTCCAAGTGGAGCTTGATTTTGTTCGAGATATCTTTCTCCTGACCATCAATTGTACGTCCCCTATTGTACCATCGATCCTAAACATCTTCCACCATGTTGAAGTCCCCCCAAAGCATCACGTTGTGGGAAACCAAGTACAAAAAGGCCCAAGTGTAAATCCACTCGGACTCCCTATTTCATGCATACTTGGAGACCACAGTGAACTAGAAGGTGCCATTGAAGGAGGTAGCTATGCTACGATGTTTCTGATCCTCGCAGGACTTGACAAGTCTACCAAACCAAAAGCTATTTATTCAAATAACTAAACCACCGGCCCCCTTGGGGTTGAAGTGGTAACCCAGACATGGGTCGAAGAGATGCATTTGAGTCGTTTCTATATATCCTCTCCATCGATTTTCATCTCTTGAATACATATGAAATCTAGGTTTAGACTGTTATCCCATAACCACTGGCCAATAATAACTGCTCTCCAGGGGTCAGTCAACGCCCTGGCATTAAATGTTATGATAATCATTATCAATGGTTACCCTATTTGCGGAGAGGGGCCTTATCTTTTTTCTTCTTGGGTTCATCTTTTTTCCTCAAACACGAGAGCTCCTGAACAAAAATCTTACCCTTAAGGGGGCTCTTCCATGGAATTTACAATGGTTCTTTCCCCTTATAATCCACCTTCTACAGGAGTGAATTCAGCAATTTTTCCGGGAGTGTTGATCCAATGAAAAAGCTCTCACTATTCATGTTCTCTTCGTTAATAGTTGTGGAATCCTCCTCTTTGCTAGTGGTATAACCCTCTTGGTTATCCTCTTGGTTGTCTTCTTTGTTGGTGTTAGTCTCCAAGGTTTTACCTTTGATTTCTACTTCATAGAGATTCTCTCCTGAAAAGTCAACTCGTTGATCTCCTTTTCGAGGTTGCAGTACATGTTGTTTAGAGGAGCCACAATAGTGGTGTTTCTCTGAGAGGACCCCCAAGGGCTTCTTTTCCTTCTATGTCTAACTTCCATGAACCATTTTGAGTCTACCTTTGAGTCCCTAGTGTCTTTCTCTTCCATAACTATAGGTGGACAAGCTTGTGCCCTTTAACTCATGTGAACTTCTTTGGAAGCTTCTTGGTTGTGTTTGTGTTTAGAGGTGTGTTGTTCCTGAGGACACTCTATAATCCTATGTCCTTGAAGACCACAGTGAAAGCATGCGTTTGGCAAATTCTTGTATATGATTTTATGCTCCTAGACTTCTCCTTCCCCTAGGTCTATGGAAATATTTGAGTGGAGAGCTTCGTTAAGATCAGTCTCGATGCAGATGTGTGAGTGCCATGGTGCATTGAAGGAATAGTTCACTCCTTCATAGATGAAGTCCCCCACGTCTTCCCTTGAGGCAAACTATCGACCAATAGGTGCAAAAATGTCATGTAGAAAGTCATACAAGGAAAAGGGAACGTTAAGAAGCTCAACCTTGAGCAGCTAGCATAGGGATTTTGACTTGCTTGGGACAAAATCAGGGAACCACTCAAACAGGCATAAGGTAGACCTCCAAACTTTTTGGGTGCCCACTTGAAGGGGTTCGAACACCATCTCCTCATTCTCGAAGACCAAAGGTAAGTGATTCACTGACAAAAACTTGCATTTGCTCATAATGAAGCCACACGAGAACCACTCCTTGCAAAGCCAGAGATGCACGGACTCTAAGAGGGGCCTTGGGCTAAACAGTTGGCCAATAAGGCATGTTTTCAATAGACCTTCTTGCTTTGTCAAGATAAATTCCCTAGTCAACGAAACCACTAGGGGTTCCCAACTGGGAGGATACCTTGCAGCCTCGCAAAAATACAATGGTAGTGGGGGTTCCTTATTGCTGACCACTAATGAACGAAGCACACTAGCCAAGGGAGCCGAGAGTGGGCCAAAGTTAGAAAACCTTTGTGGAAGCCACTTTAAACGAGACTCCGATCACCAAACTGCAATCATCTTCTCTTTTTGAATACTTGCGAGAGCGCGGTCGAAACCGCAACTGAACCAAGAGGAGTGACGAACTTTCTCATTACTCAAAATGCTTGATCACTCAAGAAGCCTTTCATAAGTTCAACTTTCACCATTCAATGTTCCTTTGTGGAAGAAACTTTGTCGAAGAAAGGTTGACCTATGCATGTAATAGTCTTCTTGGAAACTTAAGGTTTTGACCTTTGCTAGTAATAGTTTTCTTGGAGAATTGAGTTTTTGAAGCAAAGGAAACAAACGATCGCGCAAAACGATCATATCAATGCAATTTTAGAGTTGAAGCCAAAATGTGTTGTAAATGCATACGTGATCCAGAAACTCTCATCATGTCCTCCCTTTGAAGCAATTTTTTTCAAACGTAGTAAAAATATCTTATTTAATTTTAAAAGATCGTTTGTAGAAACGTACTTAAACGATACCAATGAGTGAAAAGAATCCAAATTCTATGACACAAGCTTCTATAAGCTTTCAAAGGGTTGAGCCACCATTCTAAATGTTTGCATGTGCTAGTGATACAACTTCTCTTTTTTGAAGGAAATGGCAAGCCAATTTATTGGAATGCTTTCTAGACATTAAAATTTAACTCTTAATGCTCTTGAGCCTTTTATGTTGGCCGTCAACAGGGTTGAGACTACATTGACGTTTGAGATTTTTGAGTGCTTGCCTAAAAGCAATAATAAGTGGTTAAACCTTTTCCTTGGGTCATACTCATTTACCCAAGGTTCTTTGTGTGCAACCCTAAGTTGTAGCCTTATTGACATAAGTGAACTCCATGTAACATTAGGGAATTTGCTACTTGACATTAGTTTGACCTATGTTTCTTAATCTTGTTGATCTTGAGCAAGATAAGTGATGAAATTCAAACAAAAGAGGCGGCCTAAGGGATTGGTGTGTGACTTTGATAAACAATCAATCAATGCTCTACTTGAACATGTTCCCTTGATGCAAAATACTATGGACAATAGAGATCGTTTTGTTTAAGCCTTGGAAGCAATTGTTAAAGAGTATGGAGTCTTAAATGGAGAGAATGTTATAAAATTTCTGCATATCTCTGATCTTAAAATGGATTTCTATTATCTTCATATGATTCTTAATTTACCTCACTTCATGAGAGCGAGTACACTAGGATTCAAACCTAGAATTGTTAACCTTTTATAGCAAGCACACCCTTCAGATGCACTTCAGAAGATCTTAAAGGAGGAATATTTTATATTAGATCTAAGTACACCGATTCATCAGTGACTTAAAGAATGAGTAGCTTCTCTTGATAAGGAAACTTAACTATCTGAATTGCTACCTAAATTTGACGTGTTCTAGTCAATTGGATGAGGCTTATCAAAATGCTTTGGCTCGTGATAAATTTCAGCTCTTTTTTCAAAGAAGTAACCTGGACTTAGCCTAAGATCTAGGAGATCTATTAAAAGAATTGACTGAATGAATATGTGATCATTTATTTCCATTATTGTGACTATTATGTTCTATGGTCATTACATGTGTTTGAGAGTTTCCCATATAAGTGCTTCTCACTCATTATCCAAGTACACTATATCAAAGAAATGCAATAGATGTTGAACATCGTCCCATTGAACCAATGATTTTAAATAGAAATTGGAAGCTGAATTCTTATGCATGTGAGATGATGATACAAGTAATCTGAGATATGTTGTGCAAAACGTTTGAAAGTTGAACTTCAACAAGTATCTATGTAATCAATAGCTCTTGCCACATGCTTACAAAGTTTTCCTTTCTTGAAGTTTCTATGTGTGCATGTTCCTTTGAAAATTACAAACAAGCCCAAAATCCTTTTCTTATCTTCCATGTTCTTTCAAAATCGCTTATGAGCACCACCCAAATTCATACACTTCTGTGGATTTCTTTAAAACCTATAGTAGTTCTTTCTTTGGTGTATTGATATCTGATGATGTATGCCCTTCTTTTGATACCTACACGTAAACCAAGAAGAAAATCAATCATGCTTCGCTTTTACTCTCCTCAATTCCCTATATCTTCTTCATCAAGGTAAGCACAAGTAGCTTCCTTTTGATACTTGCGTGGTGATAAACAAGGGAATATACCAAAAGAAAATGATGGATGATGACCAAAGAGCTATTGGAGTTAGACGTTTGCGGAAGCACACGAACAGCGCAAGGAAGAAGAAGAAGCTTGGAGCACAACACACAATACTGAATGTATTACTAGAGAATGTACAAGGATAAGTAGCCCATTAGGGCAATAGGCATATATACAAGCCGGGGGAAAAAAACCTCCTAAAGAGGGAAAAAAGTGCCCTGGCAGTCCTAGAGTGTTCACACACATCACTACCTAAATATATCAACAAATCCCCCTGGGCGTGATGCAGTGAACAAGTAGCTGGCGCTCATGTATAAGGAAGTGCCAAGCTATGTGGAAATCACTCCACAAAAGGAAGTAAGCCCAAAGCTTTCCAGAAAGCTTGAAACTTCTCCCTGGGAAGAGCCTTCGTGAAAAGGTCTACAATGTTCTCCTGTGTTGGCACATATGCTAAGCTAATCTCTCCAGCAGAGAACCTCTCCCTGACATAATGATAATGCACCTCAATGTGCTTAGTGCGAGCATGGAACACAGGGTTCCTCGCAACTGCCAATGCGCTCTGACTTTCAGTGAAGATGGTGGTGGCAGAAGACTTACCAACACCCAAATCATCCATAAGCCGTTTGAGCCACACACACTCAACAGTAGCTGTGAAAGCTGCCCTACACTCAGCCTCACAACTCGAAGTGGCCACAGTAGGCTGCTTCGTACTCAACCAAGATATACATGAGCTACCAAGCATGAAGCAAAAGCCACTAGTGGACACACGAGCGTCATAGCAACCAGCCCAGTCTGAGTCAGAAAAAGCATGCAAATCTGGCGGTATTGATCCCCCCTTGGGATAAAACAACACAAGTAGTCGAGAACCACTCAAGTAGTGAAAGACGCGCTTAACCACCTTCCAATGCTTGACACATGGGCAATGCATAAATCTGCTCATCTGTGAGACAGCAAACTGAATATCTGGCCTAGTAATGCATAAGTAAATCAGGCATCCAACAGCTTGCTGATACAGGACAGCATCAAATGCATCTCCAGCATCATGAAGACTCAATTGTAAACCTGTCTCCATAGGAGTGGCAATAGGCTTACAGTCTTCAAGGCCAAAACGCTGCAATAATGTGTCAATATATTTCGTTTAACACAAAGCCATTCCACCATCAACTTGCATAAACTGAATGCCCAAATAGTGATGCAAATGCCCCAAATCAGACATCTCAAATGAGGCATGCAAATCAGCCTTAAATTCGGCAATATGCTTCTCCATAGGAGTGAGCAGCATGTCATCAACATAGACAACAATGATCAGAAGCACATTATTAGCACGCTTAACATATAAGGTGCTTTCAGTTGGATTGTTCTCAAAACCATGTGCAATCAGATAGGCATGTATCTTCTCATACCAAGCACGTGGTGCTTGCTTCAAACCATACAATGCCTTCTTTAACCTGCACACTTGGTTTTCATGCCCTTTTTGCACAAAGCCACGGGGCTCAAAAACATACACTTCTTCATGCAAGTCACCATTCAAAAATGCAGTTCTAATGTCCAACTGATGTACATTCCAACCATGATGGGCTGAAAGTGCACAAATGCTCAGAACAGTAGTCATATGGCATGTAGGTGCAAAGGTTTCATCAAAATATATGCCTCTTTCCTGCACATAACCCTTTGCAACAAGCCTAGCCTTATACATGTCAACTGTACCATTAGGTTTACGCTTCAACTTGTATACCCACTTAATAACAATGGCTTTTTTACGAGGAGGCAAGTCACATAAAGACCAAGTATCGTTCTTCATTATTGCACCTCAAACGAAACAGGCTCATTCTCATCAGAGAGACTAGATGCAGCCATAGCATAGAAATTTGATGCAAAAGAGGCACTATGAGAGCTGATTAAGTATGTTATGACAAAGGTGCATCTAATTTGCTGTCACACAAGGTCTGCACCAGCCATTTTGGCATAGTTCTTGCCTGCTCAATATCAGCTCTCTCTTGCACGGTCTGCACCAACCATCTTGGAATTATCTGCATCATCACATGAAACCTGCAAAGGCTAAGAAGTTGCCTCATTAGGACCAGCACTAGATTGTCCACTTGTAAAAAGAGGCAATAAAGTATCATACATGTCTTTGGAGCTAACAAATGTCTCCTTAGTACATGAAAGCAATGGTTGAATAGCATCTTCCACAAAAAAAACATCACGACTAACCAGAATGTATTTAGTCTTTGGATGATACAGACGATAGCCTTTACTTTCAGAACTATTCCCAACAAAAATACATTTTACTGCTTTATCATCCAATTTTTTGCAATGTTGTTTAGGAACTAATGCGTATGACAAACAACCAAAAACATGCAAATGAGCAACAAATGGCTTGCGTTCATGTCAAGCCTCATATGGAGTGATAGACTGCAGCGCTTTAGTGGGACACCCGTTCAGTACATATGCTGCACACATGACAGCCTCAAGCTAGAAACTATGTGGTAAAGTTTGAGTCTTGACCATACACCTCACCATCTCCATGAGTAACCTGTTCTTTTGTTCAGAAAATCCATTTTGTTGAGGTGTATACGGCACCGTACACAAGTGTTTTATCCCACGTTCATCTAGAAATGTATTAAAATCAGAAGACATATACTCCCCCCCTCGATCAGAACGGAGGGTGATCATTTTACATGCTGATAGATTTTCAGCCAAAACCAAAAACTGTTTGAAGCACATGAGCACTTTGGACTTTGCCTTCAATGGATATACCCATGCATGCCTGGAAAAATCATCGATGAAAGTCACAAAGTAAAGATAATTCCCAAAAGAAGGTGTTTGCATAGGACCACAGACATCACTATGTACAAGTTGTAATTTTTTAGTAGCCCAAACTAAAGCATCTTTTGGAAAGGACGAATGCTGCATTTTGCCCAAAATACAACCTTCAAAAACATGTTTTCCAAGTGCCTCAAGTTTGGGCAAAGAGGACACCATTTTAGATTTCTGCAGGCATAGCAAACTAGCAAAATTCAGATGACCAAAGCGTGCATGCCAAAGCTTTGCATCTGACATAGCCTGAGAATCATTTACTACACATGCCAAATCATTTACAGATCTGTCATATTCTATGAGCTTATAGAGCTCACGACATAAAATGCCAGAAGCAATAATCACATCGCCATTTGATAGATCATGAATTGTACACCTGCCATCAACAAATTTCACAACCAAGCCAATCTTCACTAATGCAAAAACTAATAACAGGTTCTTCTTGATCCCTGGCACAAATAAAGCATCTGACAAAGTGAAAGAACTACCATCAACAGTAGTCAAAATGATCTTACCAACTCCCATAACAGGATAAGAGGAGTTGTTGGCACATGTAACAGTATTCCGTGTAGGGGCAGACTCGAGTGAAGAGAAGAAACTGCGCTACGAGGTAATATGTTTGGTTGCCCCACTTTCAAAATACCAAACATCTGGGTCTACTGTAGACAAGCACTGCTCATGAGAAGATGGGTCAAAACTGTAGATATTAGTAAACACCCATTCTTCTTCCTGCACAAGATTAGCGGACTCTGTTTCTAGTGTAGAGACCTCTGCAATAACCATTCCAGCATCTTTCTTCTTTGCCTCTTTAGAAGCAAGTTTTGGATACTTCTTTGTGATATGATCATTCCCTTTACAGTACTTACAAAGCAATTTCTGCTTTTTTGATTTCTTCTCATCTTTATCTTCCTTCTTCGAATATGCAGAATTAGCAGATTTTTGCTTATTAGTTAAAGAGCTCCATTTTCCTTTGCCCTTCAGACTAGCCAAGAAAGCTTGATTTGGAACTCACATAATGGACCTCTTCTGTCTGGACTGATCTTCCTACAAGACAACAGAGACTAACTCCTCAAATGATAAGGCATTTGGATTGCATTTCATCATCAACCGAAGACTAGAAGTAAAACTCTGATATGAATCAGGAAGACCATTCAGAACAGTCCACACAAGTGAGCTATTTGGTATAACCTCATCAACAGAAATCAACTGTTCCTTCAAGTCTTTGATCTTCGTTAGAAAACTGTCCATTGAATCACCTTCATTTATGTGCTCACTCTCCAACTGTTTTCGGAGGTAAGCAACACGAGCCTCATTCCTAGCTTGGTACAATGTGGTAAGTGTATCCCAAGCATCCTTAGCTATTGTGCAAGAGCGAATTTGAGGAATAATGGCACGTTTGACAAACAAAGCTATCAATGTATGTGCCTGGGCATCTCTGCCATCCCAGTGAATCTACTCTAACAGTAGGTGCAGCAGAAACCGCAGCACGAGCAGGAATATGCAGAATCTCATCATCTTCGACACCTTCTACATTAGCTTTAGTACCTGTAGTTGTCATAGTTGCAGGTGTGATAGGACGTTTTTCGACACCCTGCACAATGTTCCACAGTCCTTTTGTAACCAACACATGTCACAACATATAAGTCCATAATGGGTAGTTGGTACCATCCAACTTATCCTCAACAGCCAACATACGGAATACATCACGACTTTCAACCATGGCTGGTGACTAAAATACCTTGATGCATAAAATTGACTATATCTCAAAAAGTTAAACAGAACTGCCCAGAAGAATTCTGCTAGACCTATATAGACTTCGAGATGCTTATATTGGCAAACAAAAATTGGTATATACCTTTTGCACAAAAAGACAAAATAGCCTAAACAAGCACTATGATAGTGCATTCGGAGCCCGTAACGAGCTCAGATCACGATTTGGGCACCACAGAGAAAAGCAATTTTGATCTCAAAAACATGCTGAGTATGCTCACCAAAATTCGTGCAATTATGAGATTACAACCGGAGGAGTGTCGATGACGCCCTAGATGAAGCGACGACCTGCTCTGATACCAATTGTTGGAGTTAGATGTCTACAGAAACACGCGAACAACACAAATAAGAAGAAGAAGCTTGGAGCACAACACACAATATTGAATGTATTACTAAACAATGTAAAAGATAAGTAGCCCATTAGGGTAATAGGCGTATATAAAATCCGGCGGAACAAACCTGCTAAAGAGGGAAAAAAGTGCCCCAGCGGTCCTAGAGTGTTCACACACATCACTACCTAAATATATCAACAAGAGCTCTCTTGACTACATACTTTTTCTCCTCCTATCTAAGGTGGTGATTTCATCTCTTATTTGTAACCCACATATAGATTCCCCCTTTAGTTCTAGCCACCACCTCTTTCTTTTCTTCTCTTTTACGTACCAAACATTAATGCTCTCCATTGTGAACTTGCAAAAAAAATCCCTCCACCATGACCTCCCTCCTACTCCTATGAAAAAAAGAGCATTACCTACATATATTTATATCATACATACATACATGCACACACACACACACATGTTGGTACATTTAGGAATCCTAAGTGCATTGCTAAAGTCATGAGACTACATATCTAATTTATCTCCTCACAAGAAAGGAACTATATGTGAACATATGCTAGTCATTCTTAGCATAGCTACTTTGGATAAATGTAAAAGCAAAAGAAATAAAGAATCTCATGAATTTAGGGAGTTGAACCCATGATCATGTGGTAGGAAGAATAAATTCAAATCATCCCTAAAGTGTAGGAACACTTTTAAGTGAGGGAAAATTCAAATTCAAACTCAAGTTATGAGTATAAAAATACATGTTTTTAGTCATCGACTATGTGAGCTATTCTAAGAGACTTTGAGCTACATCAATGAGCATACATTGAGATCACCTCCTATATGAGTAGTCCACTACACTTTCCTTATATCTTATGTTCATTAGCATATACATTTTGATAGATTTCTTTAATAATATCTTTGTCTGCTATTCTCTTTTGCATCTTCATCATTATAGTGATCTTGTGGAATTTTTTATGGGTGTACTGAAACATTTTAAATCTACTACTTTCATATCAATTTTCATCACATTAGATTTAGGAGATCTCGAGATATGTATCATAAGGTGACTATGTTTGCACATCTTCTAGATCATAAGGTATCATAAGGTGACTATGTTTGCACATCTTCTAGATCTCGAGATATGTATCATAAGGTGACTATGTTTGCCCCCTAACTTGTTAGATTCATTTCTTAGCGTATGGTGTAAGAACGTTGATGACATAACTTGATTTAGTTAGTTACACACTCCAGTTAGATGTGTGCAAAATGTCCCTAGTCAATTGATACCAACTTGTGAGCCTTAGCAAATTACTAAGCACTTCTATTCCCAAAATAGAAGGTTTCATCACATTTCTAGTAAATGCAAGTTATCTATTTTGATGAAAAATTTTGGGAATGGTGTTCCAAAGCACTTTGGGGTTAAAAATGCATTAATGTGAAGGTAAAGGAGTCTATTAAGTATCCTTGGAGTTAGCTTGGTAGGTGTAGAGCAGGTTTTTTGCAACACTAGCTCATCTTTGGAGCATACTCATCCATCTCCTCATAGTGGTATCAAAGCAACAATAAATCAACATGGGAGATGGATTTCCTTCATCCATAGAAAAATTGGATCTAGGTAACTACTCGGAATGGTCACTTAGAATGGAGGCTTGTCTTCATGGGAGAAACCTCTATGGTTACATATCTGGAGATCAGATGATGCCAATCCTCGGAAGCAAAGGACAACCAACTCAAGAAGAACAAGACAAGTTAACCACATGGTGCTCAAAGGATGCTTTAACAAGGTCATATATTTTTAACTCAATCAATGATTTTTCACTTCCACACATCAGGAGTTGCAAGACTTCACAAAAGACCTGGAATGCTCTTGAAACATTCTTCTCATCAAGTACCAAGGCAAGGAAGAATCAACGATGGATGGAGTTCACCACACTCAAGAAGACACCCAAGCAAAGTGTGACTAGTTTGTCACCAAAAGGAAGGACCTAGAGAATCAACTTGGAAGCATTGGAGAATGATTGATGAAGAGCAGATAGTAAGGCAAGTAGTCGATGCGATAAAGGCAGATGACGAATGGGAAGCTTTCACCACAGCCATGGACCTCCACATGGACATGTAGGTTCCTGATTTAACCACCCTCATCGGACAACTATTCAAACATGAGTCAAAGCTTATGAAAAATGGATACAACATAAAGGGAAATCAATCCTCTGCTCTCTATACATATAAAAACAAGAGTAAAGACAACAAAGGAAAAGGTAAAAAGTCTAATGATGAGGGTAGCACCTCTCAAGAAAACTTTACATGTAGAGGTAGAGGCTCAAGAGGAAGACACAGAGGAGGAAGACACAGAGGAGGCTATGGAAGCTCAAGAGGTGGATTCAACAACAATGATGGTTACAACAAAGACTCACACAAGAATAATAATTATCAAGGAGGATACAAGGGAAGGTGAGACTACAAGAAGTATGTAGATGATCAAATGCAAGAGGATTCATTTTTTCTGATGAATATGACTATGAAGCAAGGTAAATCAATTCAAAATCTATTCTTTATAGGCTCAGGTTGCTCAAACCATGTAGCAAGAAATGTAGTTGTACTCTCAGACTTGGAGGATCCAAGGAATAGACATGAAGTCCAAACAAGAGATCACAAAGGGCATCCAGTGGAGAAGATAGGCAATGTGAAGACTTTAGATCGTAATATGAACCTTTTGATCAAGGTATAGTATGTTCCATCCATCACCAAGAACCTCATAAGCATAGGGCATATTGTTGAAAAAGGATTGCAAATCAGATTCACAAAGAATGGAGCATTTGTTGAGGATCCACATAACAGATTCAAGAGGATACAAAAAGGAGAAAAGTTAGGTACACCATTCACATTTGAGATCTAAAACACTAGGAACATTGCATTGTTCAATTATGGTAGTCAAAAGAGCTTAGACCATATAGGTGAAAAGGCACTGAAGCAAATCAGTAGAAATCATAATGTGCATGTTCTTCCAAATATCTCTAAACAATGCATGATTTATAAATATAGTGCTTATCAATTTGGAAAGTCTCACATGCAACCATTCAGAAAGAAGGGATACATTCATGGAGACCTATTGGAGCTAGTCCATACAAATGTATGGGGCCAAGGACGGAGCCTTCAATCTTTGGATCTAGGTATTATGTGTCATTCATTGATGATTATAGCAAGAGGACAATACTATATTTTATGACGCATAAAGTTGAAGTGTTCTCGTGTTTCAGGAAATATCTAGCACTTGTAAAAAATAAAACAAGTAAGACTTTGAAGAGGCTAAGGTCAAATGGAGGGGGAGAATATTTGTCCCATGAATTTGATTCTTATCTCCAAGAAAGAAGAATCAAAAGACAGATTACAACTAGGTATACTTTAAAGCAAAATGGAGTGGCAGAGAGAAGAAATAGAACCATAGTGGAGGCTGCAAGATCAATGCTTAGTGAGATGAAGCTGCCCAATTACCTATGGGTACAGACTATATCTATAGCCACTTATCTAATCAATAGACTCCCATCAAAGACATTAGATGGGATGAAACCATATGAATCATGGAATGGAAGAAGACATAGCCTTGATCATTGCAGGATCTTTGGATGCATAGCATATGCATATATACCTTCACAAATCAAAGACAAATTGGATCGAAAGGTAGAGAAATACATATTAATTGGCTATGAACTTAATCATAAAGGTTATAGACTGTATAATCCAAGCAATAAAGGATTCATTGTAAGTAGAGATGTTGCTTTTTATGAAAGAATTCTCGGTTTGAGGATGATGACAGGAAAATCAAACTTCCCTATAACCTAGAGGAACGCTTTCCAACATTGTCAAAGAGGAATGAGCATATACATGAAGACTCACGTGATTCTAAAGAAGACCAGAAGACTCCAATAAGGGAACTCAACTCTAGGAACTCCAAAGGCAAAGCCAACGTGCAAAAGTTGAGAGATGTGATAGAATCATCTCAAAAAACTATAAACATGTCTATTAGAGAAAAAAGTAAGCCAGAAAGGTATGGTTACGACACCTCTTTGGTTACTCAACATTTGATTTACACAGATCAGGATACAAACTTAGAAGAACCATCTACATATGAAGATGCCAACAAGAATTCATAATGGAGAGATGCCATGGAAGCAGAGATAGAAGCTCTACAAGAGAATCGGACTTGGGAATTAGTTCCCACAAAACCATCTATGAAGGTCATTGGTTCAAGATGTATTTACAAGGTAAAAAAGAATTTTGATAGCTCTATTAATAGGTTGAAAGCAAGGTCTATATCAAAAGGGTTTGGACAAACCCAAGCCATTGACTATGAAGAGACATTCTAACTTCTGGTGAAAATGCCCATAGTTAGGGTACTTATGAGTATAGCATCCTCCAAGAATTGGAATATCTATCAAATGGATGTTAAAAATACTTTTCTTAATAGTTGGATTTTAGAGGACGTGTACATGGCTCAACCTCCTCGCTTTGAAGATCAATTGTATCTACAAAATGTATGTAGGCTAAGGAATTCCTTGTATGGCTTGAAACAAGCTCCTAGAGCTTGGAATCATAGACTTGTCGCTTACTTGCACGATAAACTTTTTATGGTAAGTAAGGCAGATCCTTCCCTCTTTATGAAGAGGAATCAATGAGAGGTCATATACCTTTGTGTATATGTGGATGATATAATCAATACAAAAAGTGATGCAGATGGAATTAGAAGGATCAAGGCTCAAATCAAGGAAGAGTTCAAGATCAGTGATCTTGGCCTTCTCACATACTTCCTAGGTTTGGAAGTGGCATATATAGAGAAAGGTATGTTCTTCACTCAAAGAGATTGGAGATATGCTTACCAAGTTAAAGATGGAAAATACAAAGGTTGTAGGTACACCCATGGAGGTAAATCTGAAGCTAAGTGCACATGAAGGTGAGTTAATGATGCAGTTGATTAATCTCCAAGATAACAAGTTATCCTTGATGTTAGAGAAATCTATATCAAGAAAAACTCATAAGCACGACCAATTTTGGAAATCTATTGCCAAACTATCAAGACTTGAGTCAACTGTGAAGAAACTCATTACATAGAAAAGTCTATTGCACTTAATTCACTCATTGACTAATCAAATGTGAAAAGTTTTCAATGAAACATTATACAAGTTGACTGCTAAAGTTGATGCACCTTCTGCAAGTTAAATCTCTTCAAAGAATCATTAGATCTTGAGATTTCCTCCAAACAATGTACCTATGTCTGAAACTATTCTTCTATGTCGTCAACTTTGACACCTACAACTTCTAATGCATGGTTCTCCCAAACTAGACCCCTTTTATTCAAATGCTTTTAGCCACAAGTAGCTTACCTTTCAATTAAAAAATAAGTGCTTAGTTTTTCAAGACTTTACACTGTCAAGGGAGATCTAATCCAAACTTTGATCATCGAGATTACACATGTTTCAAAAGACACTTATCACTTCTTCATATACAAATGTTCCTACTTACAATTGTCTCAGCTTGATTACAATTAGACTCTCAAATCATGACCATAGATGTATTAGCTATGGACTTAGACATCTACAAAAGGATTTCTGAAATGATCAAGCACAGAAGGAGAGATGAAGAAAAGATCGTGACACAAATTTTAGAAGTTTTTTTCTATTCTCATGGAAAACATCTGATTGATGAATCTCATACATTCATCACACTTTTCCTTCTTCTAATCATCTATATTTGCTCTATATCTCTTCTCTATTATATGTGCCAAATCTATACTAGTATATATAGGCATATATGTACATACTTGTCACCATTACAAAGACAAAAGTGAACAAATTACAAGCTTAATGTACATGCATATACAAGTCTTCATCTTCCAATCATGCACTCATCTTGAAAGCTCAGATTTTGATCTTTGCTTTACTCTTTGACTTCAAACCTTGTCCAAATCATCAATTTGTGATTATCATGCACCAATAGCTCCTCTTCAATCATCAATTGTGATTTTCTCCATCTTCTTTATACCTTCCATGTTTTTGAACCTCTGAAACTTAGGTCCATCCAAGATTTTGGTTAACATGTCTGCAATCTGATCTTTTGTAGAAAAGTGTAATACTTGAATTTCTTTATCAATCACCTTCTCTCTCAAGAAATGATATTGGATCTCAATATGTTTAGTCCTGGCATGAAGCACAGGGTAAGGAGCTAGATACAATGAACTCATGTGAATCCATGATACAAACGTTCTTTGAGTGTACCCTTCATGTATCTTAGCACCCTTTCTCCTGCAATCCAATGTTCTTTCTTCAGACAATGCATGAATTGAGACAACACTCTAACTGCATATGACAAATTAGGCCTATCTAGTCAATGTAGCATAGATTAGACTACCAACCAAACTTTGATATAGCTTCATGTCCTTGAATTCTTCTCGTCCATATCTGCTCAACTTATGATTCACCTCCATTAGAGTAGGTGCTACCCTGCAATCATCCATTTTAAACTTCATTAGCAAATTCTTCAAATACCTTTCTTGAGTCACATACACTCCATGTTGAGTATATGAAATCTCCATTCCCAAGAAATATGACAAGTCTCCCAAGTCACTAATCTTGAACTCTTTCTCCATTTGCTTCTTAAGACTTTGTATGCCCTTCTCATCTGTACTTGTAAGAATTATGTCATCAACATATATGAAAATGTAAATAAACCCATCATCACTTGCTTTAACAAGAGAGCTACTATCTGCCTTGGAAACTTGGAAACCAAGCTCCTTCAAGAACTTCATAAGTCTCTAATTCCATGCCCTTGGAGCCTGCCTCAAATCATACAAAGCTCTCTTCAGCTTACATACATACTATGGATAACATATATTCTTGAAACCATCTAGTTGCTCCATGAAAACTTCATCTGAAATGTAACCATTTAGAAAAGGATTCTTCACATCTAATTGACATAGCTTCCAACCTTTACATGCAGAAATAGTTATGAGAGCCCTTATAGTTGTCATCTTTGCCAGAGGACTATAATTCTCATCATAATCTACACCATATGTTTTAGCATAACCTTTCATAACAAGTCTATCTTTATACGTAGGCACACTTCCATTTGCATACCTCTTTATCTTGTAGACCCATTTGCATCCAATGATTTTCTGATTATTTGTTTTAGAAACCAAATCCCATGTCTCATTCTACATCAATGCATCATACTCCTCCTGCATAGCTTTCTCCTAATTTTCCTTACCTTTTTCCTCATCATATGTAGAAGGATCTTCTTCTACTTTCACTATGTAAGCATAATGCTTAGTGGTAAAAAAATTAAGTATCATAACGATACCTTATGGGTTGATTTCTATTCCTTGTTGACCTTCTAACTTCTCCACTCTTTGAAGTTTCTGGTTCTTTGTATTTTGGATGAAACCTTGGCATCTCTTCATTATCAATTTGAGCATCAACAATCTCTCCATCATCAGGAATGTGAATCTTTGATTTTCCCTTTCTTTGGGTCATGACTTCTTCATCACCTGGACGAACGTTAATTATACCTGCATACCAAGTACCTTGCTCATCAAATGTCACATCCTTTGACACAAGGAATTGCTTTGTGGACACATCCTTATCATCGTAACCAATGAACACATACTTTTCAACTTTAGGTTCCAATTTATGCCTTAGTTGAGATGGTACATATACATAAGCCAAACATCCAAAAACTTTGGAATGATCTATGGTAGGTATCTTACCCCACCATGCCTCATATGGTGTCATACCATTCAAGAACTTTCATGGAAGTCTATTAACCAAATAAGTAGCTGTATTCAGAGCCTTACCTTACAAATAATGAGGGAAATTTTTCTCCTTCATCATTGACCTTGCAAACTCAACAAGAGTTCTATTTCTCCTTTGTGCTACACCATTTTGTTGAGAAGAGTACCTACAAGTAACTTCCCTTTTTATACTTGCATTCCATAAGTAATCACTTAACTCATTAGAGAAATACTCTCCCCCTCCATCTGACCTTACTCTCTTCAATGTTTCCCTATAATTTTCTCTCACTACACATGACAATGTTAAATGTATTGAACACCTTTGATTTATCTTTGATCACATATATAGTGATCCACCTGGTAGCATCATCAACATAAATCACATAATATCTCAAACCATAAATGCTAAAGTCCTTTGATAGACCCCACAGATCCGTATGTACCAATTCAAGCTTCTCTGAGTACATAAACCCTTTCTTACCATAAGTCTTTTTGTGAGCTTTACCAAATTGACATGCTTCACAATTGTATGTCATGTGTTGACCTGCAATATTAGGCAATCCAAGCAGTAAACCATTGTTAATCATATCCCTAATACCTCTTTCATTGAAATGTCCAAGCCTTTTGTGCCAAAGATCTAACTCAAAGATCTTATGTTCTCCATAAGTGAACAAAGAATGACCAACATTTCCTTGAGTTTTCAATGTGAAGATCCTTCCTTCCTTCTTCCCTGAAACACTTTGTTTATATCCATGGCTACGGTCTTGAACATAAACTCCATCATTAGTGAACCTTACTTCATATGCTTCCTCTATAATTTGTCCTACACATATCAAATTCTTTGGAATTGTAGGGACATACAAAACCTTGCTCAAAAGAGTGCTTCCATCCTTGGCCTTTACTGATGAAATGGACTTCACATTGTGCTTTGTGTTATCACCTATTTTCTATATGATTACTCACCTTATTTTCCAAATCAATCATCAAAGCTATGTTGCCACTCAAGTGATTGCTACACCCTGAGTCAATGTAGAAAACTCTTTGATCCTCACTTTGTCTTTCACATGTTGCATTCACAATTAAGGTTGAATCCTCTTTCTCATCTGAAGCTTAATTATAGTAGGTATTATTGTAGGATTAACTTTGAAAGCCTCTTCCTGCATTTCTTCCAAAGAAACCTCTACTACCTCTACCTCTAAAATTTCTTCTCTAATTTTTACCACCTCTTCCTCTTGAATTAGAGTTCTGATTATATCCTTCACCATTGTGATTATCATACCAACATTCATGAGCTAAATGATTAGTCTTACCAAAAATCCAGCAAGCTTGACACCATCTTTATTGCTTCTGCCTCTTCCTCTTCCTTTCCCACCTCCTCTTCCTCTTAGGAAGTTAGCTTGACTCATAGTGCCTTCATCTTCTTTTAATTGTTGCTTGCCTTTGTTAATCTTCTTGTTATCCTTTGAATACATTGCTTTACCTCTATTGTTACTAACGTTGCCTTTGATATTCTACTCAAAGGTTAGCATATGTCCTAGCAATTGATTCAAATGAGCAGTGAAATGATCTAGTGACAACTCAACGGATAGAATGAATGGCTTCCACTTATCATCTCCTCTCAAACGTGTGAGAATTTTTCTTACCAATTTGTCCTCTTCAATGTCTTCATCAACTGCTCCTAACGCATTTGCAATATCCTTCATCCTTGCTACGAAATCAGAAATGGATTGAGAAGCCTTCTTCTTGGATATGGTGAATTCTTGAATGTGGTGAATTCTACCCATAAAGATGCCTTTCTTGAATTTGTAGTGCTTTGGAAATGCTCCTCCAAATCATTTCATATGTCACTTGCACTTTCGAGTCCTCTAATGTGAGGTATCAAGTAATCATTGACTACCATGTAGATAATGCTCCTTGCTTGAGCGTACTTCTTCATCCATGTCTTAAAATATGAAAGTTCATCCCTAGTTGGAATACGAGGATCCTTAAATTCTGGTTTCTCTTCTTCACCTGTGATGTATCCTATCATATCTTTGCTCATAAGATGAGCTTCCTTCCTCATTGACCAAGCAGGATAGTTTTCTCTTTCCAATTTTTCTATCCGAAGAGAATTTCCCATCCTTTCTTCACCTTGTAATAGATTCTTCAAGATCTGTGAATAATGAATGTACCTTTAACTTGAATATAGTTCCTTTTGATCCTCTTGATAACTTTCAGGCCTTCTTCTTTGGCTTTCACTTCAAACTTTCACCTTTTTCACCTTCAAAGGTTGATTTTTGTATATCTACAATAGTCGAGGTCCTTCTTTTCTTCAAGTCTAATTATTATTGCTCTGATACCACTGATGGAGTTGATTAATCTCCAAGAGAACAAGTTATCCTTGATGTTAGATCACCTCTATATCAAGAACAACTCATAAACAGAACCAATTTTGGAAATTGGTGATTGCCATGCACCAACACTTAATTGAAGATGTGACTAGTTACCAAAGCCTTGTTGGAAGCTTGAATTATGCTACTCTAACTAGAGTAGATATATGCTATGGAGTTAGTGTGCTACATCAATTCATGCACACCCCAAGCAAGCCTTACATGGAACCAGCCAAAAGAGTCCTAAAATATTTGAAGGGTATAATTAATAAAGGATTATACTATACATCTACATCTAATTTAGATGTTAATCTATTCTCTCATGCAGATTGGGCATGATCTAACAATGATACGGGAAGCACATCAGGTTACCTTACATTTTAAGGTACCAAATTAATATCATGGTCTTCCAAGAAGCAACCTACAATTGCTCTCTCATCAACTGAAGTTGAATACAAAGGACTTGCAAATGCTTCACAAGAAGCTATGTGGATTAAGACCCTATATTTAGATTTATTGTTGAATACATCTACTCCACACATATTTGGAGACAACATAGTTCATTACATCTTGTTGCTAACACAATGTATCATGTCAAGACTAAACATATAGAGGTTCACTACCATTATGTCAGAGAAAAAATAATGAGTAAGGAGATACAAATCTCACATGTATCTACACAACCACAATGTGCAGATATGATGACCAAGGCATTGGATTGAATTAAACTAAAGGGGTTCAAATCAATGATTGGACTATAGAAAATCATGAAGGACTAAAGACTCGAGCACCTTAGGCTTGAGAGGGAGCTGTTGATTCATTTAGCAAGCCTAAGTTCATTGCTAAAGTCACGAGAGTACACATCCATTTTATCTCTTCACAAGAAAGGAACTATATGTAAACCTATGCTAGCCATTCTTAGCACAGTTGGTTTGGATAAATGTAAAAGCAAAAGAAATAAGGAATATCCTGAAGTTAGGGAGCTAAACCCAGAACTCATGTGGTAGGAAGAATAACTTCAAATCATGCCTAAGGTTTGACAACACTTTTAGGTGAGGGAAGATTCGAATTCAAACTCAAATTATGAGTATAAAAGACATGCTTTTAGTCATGTTCTATGAGAGCTATTCTGAGAGACTTTGAGCTACAATAGTGAGCATAAACTGAGCTCACTTCATATATGACTAGTTCACTACACTTCCTTAGTATCGTATGTTCATTAGTGATGGAGATCTTCAAATCCCCAATGTCAAGTGTCCCAACAATTGGCATATACATTTTGATACATTTCTTCAAGTACATCTCTGCCTACTATTCTCTACTACATCTTCATCATTACAGTGATCTTGTGGAATTGACTTCTCTGTGTGTACTCACTTGTTTTCAAATAATTTAACTTGGGTTAGTTAGAGTGAATTGCCGAGTACTTGGATATCAATATTCATACACATTTGGTCATGGGATCATGAGATATGAATGATAGAAGGTGATTGTCACTTGATTCATTGCTCACTAAAAATTGAGGGGGGTTTTACTATACGGTCAATGTCTACCCTTCATGAATGTAATTTGTGTTCCACACTTATAATGCCCTCATTATGACGAGAAGCAAATTTTGCATTACCCTATTGATGGCAATCATGATGTTCATACTATATGAAGATCGAACTAGACCATCCATGATTCGTAAATAATGGATTTATATTACATGCAAAGGGATTTATCCTGATCCCAAATTTTGGGGTTCAAGGAAGTGGTGAGAGACTTTGTCAAGAGTGTTCCAAGGAGGGCTAGTATCCTCCCAAGCCAAGGCCTTTCTTGACATTTACTCTATCTTTGGATAGTTGGTTTCCTTGTCATATAAACTCCAAATGGAGTGATATTTAGATTTTTCAAAAGTTAAAAGATTCAACTATGTGTGGAAAAAATTTTAGAGTCATACAGTCTTTGCAATGTGACTCAATCAGGTTTTAATAAGCATGTGTCTAACAGGGGAGTTTGTAGAAGAGGTTCTCTAACTTGCCCTACATATGTTGGAGTCGAATTTCTCCACATCTTGGTATTAGAGCTTTGGTATAGAGAATTGGCATTGAAGCCATGGTTGCACAAATAAGAGATCTTGAAGAAGATTCAAAGATGTCAAAGGAAAGCTTGGAGCTATGAGCTCTTGATTGGATATGGAGTATGCAACACTCATGCGATATGAGGATAAAGATTTTGTATGTAAGAAAGTTTTGATGCTTTATGTTGTTTGAAGTGAAACACTATCTTGTCCTACTCTACTACATATTTTGATCATTTAAAATTTGTATGAATGACACTATTCACTTGAGTGAAACCTTATGAGAAGCCTATAGAAGAAGAAGATTCAAACATAGAATATTGGATGTCCAACCACAAGTAGTTGTATATGAGCATTTTATACATGCTTTTGATATTGTGTTTAGTTTACTGAAGTGCAAGTTTGTAATATGTACATGGCTGAATATTGAAGCTTATATTTAATCTTGAGGATAGCATTATATGCTTATACCTAGGAGATGCTTATGTATGCATACTTGTGAAGTTCATGCTCAAGATGAATGATAATTTAATGACAATTTCTAACAGTTATGCTTATGCTGACTCTAAAATCAAAGTTGAAAATCTATGTATAGTATGTAAGAATGTATGCATATGTTGTCAAGGAGAATATACATACATGTCTCAAGATGTGTGGATGAGTAATAGGCTATTGTGTAAATCCTATACAAGCTAAATATCTTTAGATTTATGTAACCACATGAATTGCTAGCATGATATTGAATCTTTTAAAGTTTTTCATGTTCAGCCATATATGAGCTAAAAGATTATATACATTTGGATGCGATGAATGTTGATGAAACCAAAGGCTGCTATATATTAAGGTTTTGAATGTATCTTGCTTTGGATAAAACACATTGAGGTAAAGCTACAAAAGCAAGAATGTGTGATCATGTTATGATAATGAAAATTCTTTTGCATTGAGATATAGGAAATGAAATCAATGCTCCCATTTGAACAATCCAAAGACAAGGTGGGGAAAGCTTGTATGAAGTGAGGACATAAAGCTTGGAGCCAAGGTGAAGGAAGTAGCCAAATCTACACATTTGTCAAACATTCAAAGTTTTGGGGACTTACGATTGTAGCCAAAGCTGAACGTCACCAAGAAAGTATTTCCACAAGATGTCCCTTGAAGATTTGAAGGAGTTGAAGGAAAAAAAACAAGGTTCAAATATTGCAAAAATTCCAAGAGATCTACCATCAAAGTAGGTGTAGGCTGCCTTCTATTAGAAGATCATTCCGAGAAGACAAAGACATCAAGTGAGGGTGAATATTGTTGGTGCATACCAATTAATAATTGGTGATTATGAAGTGATTGAAGTAGTTCAAAGATCAAACGAGAGTCAAGAGGTTCAGGGAACACATAGTCTGTACACATGTGTAGATTATGAGCCATGAATACCTATAAGAATGATAGAGAATCATGTAATAGATATGGGACGAGTACAAATGTACATATATAAAGTGATACATGTGTAGAGAGTCTTCTTCTCAGAATAGCGTTGAATCTATCTCAGCCTGATCATGTGGACCAAGAATCTTTTGTATACATCTAATTCAAAAGTTAATCAAGCTATGAACAAAGTTTCATGATCTAATTTTCTTCAGTTTGTGTGTATGAAAAGTACGAACATTCATATGTAGAAGTCTGCAAGTGAAGTTCTTAGAATCGTGCGTTTTGTTGTTCAAAGATCTACTTGGATTTGAGTGCTCAGTGTAAAGTTTTTTTTATGATTGAGCATTCAAAATTTAAGTTATAAGATAAGGTAGTTATGGCTAAAAGCATTTAGCAAAACGTGTTATATTTTGAGAGAAATCGGCTTATGAAGTTGACCACGTCAAAGTCGCCATGTCAAGAAGACAATTTTTCATATACATTTGATCTAAGTGATCAAATCAAAAATTTAATTGTTCTTTTGGATAAATAATGATCATTATAGTTGCAGAAAGGTAGCCTAAATGTGTGTGCATCATTTTACTGATTAAATTTGAAGCTATGTGTAGATATTGAAGTCTATTTCTGAAGCAAACTTTCTGAAGTTGAAGAAACTTCATAGAGAGAAGTATTTTTTAATGATCTTGAAGACATATGCAAAGTCTCTGTAAAGTTTTGGTTCATTATTGATATAGAGAAATCTTAAATCAAGGTAGATCAAACTTTTGGAGATTTAAAGCTCTGCAACAGAGGTATCAGAGCAATAACCAAATCAAGGAAGGCTTCACTATGGGTTGAGTTCACCACTTTCAAGAAGAAAGGTTCTTAGTCAATTTCTAATTATGTTACCAGGATGAAGGATATTGCATATAGTTTGGGAGCAGTAGATGAAGATACTGAAGAAGACACGTTTGTAAGGCAAATATTTACTTATAGGTCTAAGAGGAGATGAAAAGTGGAAGCCTTTTATATTGTTTATAGAATTATAATTAGATCACTTCATTCTTGATCTTAGTCAATTGCTAGGACATATGCTAACATTTGAGCAGGACATTAAAGGAGAGAATGATAGAAGCTCAAGTCAACCAATGTAATCAAAAGACGAGAAGAAGAATGCTAAAGGCAAGCAATAAAATGATGAAGAAGGATCTTCAAGTCAAGTGAGTTTCACAAAAGGGAAGATGAATTTTTGAGGTAAAGGTAGAGGAGGTAAGAATTAAGAAAATGCTAAAGCTTGTTGGATTCTTGGTAGGAGAGATCATTTGGCAAATGTTTGTTGGTATAAAAGTAAAAATGTTGGAAATTATAATCAAAATTTCATCCAAAGAGCAACATGAGGTAGAAATCAAAGAGGTAGTTTTAGAGGAAGAGGTGGTAGGAATTCATTTGCTAGAGGAGGTGGAAGGAATTTCCAAACTCACTCCTACAATAATACTTATTACAATTATGCATCAGATGAGAAGGAAGACTTTACTCTCATATTAAATGCAACACATGAAGCAATTAATGAAGATCAAATGGTGTTTTATATTGAATGAGCATGTAGCAATCATCTGAGTGGTAATATCTCCTTAATGACTAATATGGAAGCTAGAGTGAATGGGCATACAGTTCAAATAGGAGAAAACACCAAACACAATGTTGAAAGGATTGGATCACTGAAGACAAAGTGTTGAAGCACACTTCTAAGCAAGGTAATTATGTTCCAACAATCCCCAAGAATTCGATAAGTGTAGGGCGAATTGTTGACAAGGGATATGAAGTCAGATTGACAAATGATGGTGTCTATGTTGAATATCCAAGTTAGGGATATAAAAGCATTGTTACAAGAAAAAAGGAAGGAAGGCTATTCACTCTCAAAGTCCAAAGTAATGTGGGGCATGCATTGTTCACTTATGGAAACCAAAGAATTTATAAATTGGACCTATGGCATAAGAGGTTAGGACATTTCAATGAAAGAGTGTTAAAGGAGATGACAAAGAATGGTGCGATGCTTGGTCTACCAAATATTCAAGGTCCACATATGATATACAAATGTGAGGCTTGTCAATTAGGTTGAGCTCAGAAGAAGTGATACAATAAGCAAGGATAGAGGTATTCAAATATGCTTGAAGTGGTTCATACAAATGTGTAGGGTCCTTCAAAGAACTTTATCATAAATGGATCTAGGTATTATGTGTTGTTTGTTGATGATGCAACAAGGTGGGTTAATCTATATGTAATCAAGGATAAATCTGAAGTTTTTGAGATATATAAACACTATCATGCTTATGCAGGAAGAATTACAGGACAAAAACTTAAGAGATTAAGATTAGATGGAGGAGGAGAATATTTTTCTAAAGAATTTGATGATTATATGTAGAATGAAGGTATAAAAAGAGAAGTGACTTCCAAGTACTTCCCACAACAAAATGGAGT
This sequence comes from Ceratopteris richardii, assembly GCA_020310875.1. Lineage (NCBI taxonomy): Eukaryota > Viridiplantae > Streptophyta > Polypodiopsida > Polypodiales > Pteridaceae > Ceratopteris > Ceratopteris richardii. The sequence goes on from CM035443.1 coordinate 50,400,846, forward strand.
TGCAGAAAGAAGAAACACAACTCTTGTAGAGTTTGCAAGATCAATGATGAAGGAAAAGAATTGCCCTAATTACATGTGTGCATAAGCAATCAACACTACAACTTATCTTGTGAATAGGCTACCTTGCAAAGCATTGGATGGAATAAACCCTTATGAAGCATGGTGGGGTAAGAAACCTACTCTTGATCATTGCAAAATAGCTAGATGTTTGGCATATGCTTATGTCCCATCTCAATTGAGACATAAGCTAGAAACCAAGGTAGAAAAGTATGTATTTATTGGATATGATGATAGACAAATGGGATATAGGTTGTGGAATCCATCCACAAAAAAAATCCTTGTTTCAAAAGATGTCACATGTGATGAGCAAAGCACATGGTATATAGGGCCAAACAATGAATGCATAAATTTTGAAGAAATCAAAAGGAAACAGAAGTCAAAGATGAAGGTATATGAAGAGGATAATGATGATGATGTCTACAGAAATGAAATGCGGGATAATGATGAACATAGGCCAAGGTTTGATCCATAACAAAATGAAGCAGAGAGCCCAAGGAGTGCAGAGATTGGAAGGTCATAAAGAGAATGGAAGCAACCTATCATGTATAGCTATGATACTTCTTTCTTGACCACCAAAGATTATGCTTACATTGTGAAGATAGATTCCATCAACATATGATGAAGCTAAAGGTAAACAAAATTGGGAAAAAACAATGCAAGAGGAGTATATTGCTCTACTTGAGAATGAGACATGGGAATTGGTGCCAAGAACAAGAAATCAGAAGGTAATTGGATGTAAGTGGGTGGATAAGACAAAGAGGGTTGCATATGGAAAAGTGTCTAGATACAAGGCTAGGCATGTGGTCAAAGGATATGCCCAAACATATGGAGTGGACTATCATGAAACCTTTAGTCCAGTTGCTAAGATGTCTACAACCAGAAGTCTAATTGCTATTAAGGTTGGAAGCTATCTCAATTAGATGTAAATAATGCATTTTTAAATGAATATATTGCAGATGAGGTGTATATTGTTGGAGAAACAATCACTAAATTGGGCTTATATTTGAAGGTCAAATCTTTAGAAGAAAACCACATGCCTATGTGAAGGGACAAGTTCACAAGTGTATTATATTTGTAAAGTTAGTACTCTGGTTCTAAAAGGTTTTTGAAAAATCACACGATTGAGAAAAACTATATAAGTTAGTTTGTATCAACTCACACGATGAGCGAGAGAGAGTGATAGAAGGTGAGTAGGAGTTCATTTTGTATGATTAAGTATAGTCGAGCTTCTCTAGGTGAAAGATATCTGTAAACTTTTGAGTTTTTGATAGTTATGAGAAGAACTAGTAAAAGTTTTGTGTATGAGACTCTCTCCTTAATATCCATGCTTTGTCTGTTGTGTAATGATCTTTGAAGTTGAAGTTTTTCAAGCAAGTCGATATTTGGCATTGAATCTATTCTGATAAGTCATATTTTCATTTATCTATTTCATTCAGTGCTGAAGTGTTTGCAAATCATGAGCTTGTTGGAGCAACCCGATGCCTGGCATTGAATTCTAGAGGATGAGTGATGTTCTAAGTATGCATGAAATCATCCATTGTTTTGGTATCTGAAAGGTTGAGGTTTTATGTGGGAATTTGATGCCTGGCATTGAATTCTTGCTCAAAAGTGGCTAAAAACACCTCAAGTTGTTGCGGGGCATCGAATTGATTAGAAGAAAAAGTTGCACTCGATATTTTCTTGTATTCTCCTTCTGTGTTTGATCATTTCAAGAATCCTTTTGTAGATGTCTAATTGCATAGTTAGTGCTTCTATGGTTAAAATTTGAGAGCCTAATTGTAAACAGGCTGAGAGAACTATGTGTAGGAACATTTCTATGTGAAGAAGTGATGAGTGTCTTCTGAAACAGGTGCAATCTCAATGGTCAAAGAATTGATCAGATCTCAGTGAATAGTGTAAATTTTCACACAAATGAGACGTCAAGATCTAATTTGGAAGGTAAGCCATCTATGGCTAAAAGGATTTGATTAAATTGGTTGTTCTAATTTGGGAGAACCATGCATTAGTAGTTGTAGGTGTCAAAGTCGACTATACAGAAGGACAATTTCAGACATAGGGAGATTGTTTGGATCATTTCTCAAGATCTACTAAATATTTTAATAAGATTTAACTTGGAGAAGGTGCGGAAACATTAGACGACACCTCGTACAAAGTTTTATTGAAAACTTTACACATTTGATTAGGCAAACAGTAAGTTATGTGAAGCAGACTTTTCTGAGTATTGACTCTATTCGCAGTTAGTGCAAATCTTGATAGTTTGACATTGTTATTCCAAAATTGATCAAGATTTTGAGTTACTCTTGATATAGAAGTGTTTTAACATCAAGGATAGCTTGTTCTTTTGGAGATTAACATTCTCCATCAGTGGTATCAGAGCAGGAATCATCAAAATAAAAGAAAGGAGGACCCAGACTGGTGCAGTCATATAGAAATCAACATTTGAAGGTTCAAAAGGTGAAAGCTTAAAGGAAAAACTTGAGAACGAGGCATGAAGCTATCAAGAAGATCAAAAGGAACTTCATTCAAAGTAAAGGTACACTTATTTCTCATAAAGCTTGAAGAATTTAATAAACAGGTGAACAAAGGATGGGACATTCTCTTTAGATAGAGAAATTGGATAGAGAAAACTATCCAGCTTGGTCAATGAGGATGGAAGCTCATCTCATGAGGAAAACCCTGATAGGTTATATCACAGGTGGAGAAGAAAAACCAATATTTAGAGATCCTAGTGTTCCAACTAGGGATGAACTCTCATATTTGAAGGCTTGGATGAAGAATGATGCTCAAGCAAGAAGCATTATCTACATGGGAATCAATGACTACTTGCTACCTCATATTAGAAGACTTGAAAGTGCAAGTGACATATGGAATGCTTTGGAGGAGCATTTCCAAAATACTACAAAGTCAACGAAGGCATCCTTATGGGCAAAGTTCACTACATTGAAAAAGAAAGCTTCTCAATCTAGTTTTTATTATGTAACAAGGATGAAGGACATTACAGATGCACTAGGAGTAGTTGATGAAGATATTAAAGAGGATAAATTGGTAAGGCAAATCCTCACAGGTTTGAGAGGAGATGAGAAATGGAAGCCGTTCATTTTGTCTACTGAATTGTCACTAGATCATTTCACTCCTGATTTAAATCAGTTGCTAGGATATATGCTAACTTTTCAGTAGGATGTCAAAAGTGATGTTGATAAGAGTAGAGGTCAAGCAATGTATTCAAAGGACAAGAAGAAGAATAGCAAAGACAAGCAACAATTAAATGAACAAGAAGGTACAACTAGCCAAGCCATCTTCCTAAGAGGAAGAGGAGGTGGCAAATGTAGAGGAAGAGGTAGAAGCAATAAAGATGGAGCCAAGGCTTGCTGGATATGTGGTAAGACCAATCATTAAGCCCATGATTGTTTGCATAATAATCAGAATAATGGAGGACATAGTCAGAACTTTAATTCAAGAAGAGGTGGTAGAAACCAAAGAGGTATTCAGAGGTAGAGGTAGTAGAGGCTAATTTGGAAGAAATGCAGGGAGAGGATTCCAAAGTCAATCCTATAACAATACCTACTACAATTATGAGTCAGATCAGAAGGAAAATTCAACTTTGATTATGAATGCATCTTGTGAAAGACAAAGCGAAGACCAAAGAGTCTTCTACATTGACTTAGGGTGTAGCAATCACCTGAGTGGTAATATAGCTTTGATGACTGATCTGGAGAATAAGATGACTAATCATGTAGTTCAAACAGGTGATAATACAAAGCACAATGTGAAGTCGATTGGATCAGTGAAGGCTTAGGATAGAAGTACTCTTTTGAGTAAGGTCTTATATGTTCCTACAATTCCAAAGAATCTGATAAGTGTAGGACAAATTGTTGAAAAAGGTTATGAAATAAGGTTCACTAATGATGAGGTTTCGGTGGAAGACCCTAGCATTGGGTATAAACAAATTGTTTCAAGAAAGAAAGAAGCAAGACTCTTCACATTGAAGATTCAAGGTAATCTTGGTCATGCCTTGTTTACTGATGGAGGACATAAGATTTCTGAGTTAGATCTTTGACATAAAGGCTTGGACATTTCAATAAAAGAGGTATTAAGGATATGGTTAACAATGGTTCAGATTGGATCACCTAATGTTGCAGTTCAACATATGACATTCAGATGTGAGGCATGTCAATTAGGTAAGGCTCATAAGCAATCATACAATAAGCATCCATTATGTATTCAGAGAAGCTTGAATTGATACACACAAATGTGTGGGGACCATCAAAGGATTTCCATATTAATGGTTCAAGATATTATGTGATCTATGTTGATGATGCTAGCAGGTGGATCACTATATATGTGATCAAAGATAAATCAAAGTTGTTCAATACATTTAAACATTATCATCTGTATGCAGAAAGAATCACAGGTCAAAAGTTAAAGAGACTAAGGTCAGATGGAGGGGGAGAGTATTTCTCTAATGCATTCAGTGATTACTTATGGAATGCATGTATAAAAAGGGAAGTTACTTGCAGGTACTCTCCTCAACAAAATGGTGTAGCAGAAAGGAGAAATAGAAATCTTGTTGAGTTTGCAAGATCAATGATGAAGGAGAAAAATTGTCCAAAATATTTATGGGTTGAGGCTGTAAATACAACACATTCTTAGTTAATAGGTTACCATGTAAAGCTTTGTATGGTATGACACCATATGAAGCTTGGTGGGGTAAGAGACCTACCTTAGATCATTGCAAAGTATTTGGATGTTTGGCTTATGCATATGTGCCATCTTAGTTGAGGCATAAATTGGAACCTAAAGCTGAAAAGTATGTGTTCATTGGATATGATGATAAGTAGGATATCGGTTGTGGAGTCCATCTACAAAGCAATTTCTTGTATCAAAGGATGTTAGATTTGATGAGCAAGGTACTTGGTATGCAGGTACAATCAGTAATCATGCAGATGATGAAGAAGTTCTGAATCAGAAGAAAGGTAAATCAAAGATTCAGATATTGATGAACAAGAGAACAATGAACTACAAGTTGAAGTTGAAGAAGTGCCAAGGTTTGATCCAGAATATGATGAACCAGAAACTTCAAGAAGTGGAGAATTCAGAAGGTCATCAAGACACAAATGGCAACCTACAAGGTAAAGCTATAACACTTCTTTTTTTACTACTAAAGACTATGCTTACATGGTGAAAGCATATGAAGACCCTTCTACATATGAAGAGGCAAAAGGTAAGGAAAATTGGGAGAAAGCTATGTAGGATGAGTATGATGCATTGATGGAGAATGAGACATGGGATTTGAATCCTAAACCAAATAGTCAAAAGATCATTGGATGCAAATGGGTTTACAAAACAAAGAGTTATGCAGATGGAAGTGTGTCTAAGTATAAAGCTAGACTTGTTGTGAAAGGGTATGCTCAGACATATGGTATAGATTATGATGAGACTTATAGTCCTGTGGCAAAGATGACAAACATCAGGACAATCATAGCCATTGTTGCATGTAAAGGTTGGAGATTATGTCAATTAGATGTGAAGAATTCTTTTCTTAATGGTTATATTTCAGATGATGTTTTCATGGAGCAACCACAAGGGTTCAGAGATAAAAAGTATTCAGAATATGTATGTAAGCTCAAGAGAGCTTTGTATGGTTTGAAGTGTTGGTGCAATTCAAGCCTTCACCTTTGGCTTGGAACCCTTGAAGGATATCTCTACATGAAGCAAGAGTCATAGGAAATTATGCTTATGAACTATTACCATTTTTACCTCTTGTAAAAGTCTAAATGAACTATTACCACAAGGGTTTAGAGATAAAAGGTATTCAGAATATGTATGTAAGCTCAAGAGAGCTTTGTATGGTTTGAAGTAGGCCCCAAGGGCATGTAATTATAGACTTGTGAAGTTCTTGAAGGAACTTGGTTTCCAAGTATCTAAAGCAGATAGTAGCTTGCTTGTCAAAGAAAGTGATGATGGGTTCATTTACATGTGCATATATGTTTATGACATAATTCTTACAGGTACAGATGAGAAGGGAATACAAAGTCTCAAGAAGCAAATGGACAAAGAGTTTAAGATCAATGACTTGGGAGACTTGTCATATTTCTTGGGCATGGAAGTCACATATACTCAACATGGAGTATATGTAACTCAAGAAAGGTATTTGAAGAACTTTTTAATCAAGTTTAAAATGGAAGATTGCATGGTAGCACCTACTCCAATGGAGGTGAATCATAAGTTGACCAAATATGGAGGAGACGAATTCAAGGACATGAAACTATATCAAAGTCTGGTTTGTAGTCTAATCTATGCTACATTAACTAGGCCTAATTTTTCATATGCAATTGGAGTGTTGTCTCAATTCATGCATTGTCCTAGGAAAGAACATTGGGTTCTAGGACAAAGAGTGTTGAGATACATCAAGGGTACACTCAAGGAAGGTTTATATTATGGTTTTACATCAAATACAAACATCAAGATATATAGTGATATAGATTGGGCAGGTAATCATGATGATAGGAGATCAACATATGGATATTTGTGTTATGTGAGAGATAAGCTAATCTCTTGGTGTTCTAAGAAGCAACATACAGTTGCTTTATCATCTACAGAAGCAGAGTACAAAGGAATGGTTGAAGCTGCAAAGGAGGCCATATGCTTGAAGACTCTCATGAAGAGTTTTGACATCATTCAGAGTACACCCACTATTCTTGGAGATAAGATGAGTTCATTGTATCTAGTTGCTAACCCTGTTTTTCATGCCAGGACTAAACACATTGAAACTTAGTATCACTTCTTAAGAAAGAAGGTAATTGATAAGGAGATTGAAGTCATACATACTTCAACAAAAGAGCTGATTGTAGATATGCTAACCAAAAGTTTGGATGGACTAAGGCACAGAGATTTGAAGACATGGTAGGTATAAAGAAGATAGAGAAAACCTCAATTGATGATTGAGGGGGAGTTGTTGGTGCATGACAACCATCAATTGATGTTTTGGATGAAGGATTGAAGTCAAAGATTGAAGAAAAGATTAGCCTATGAAGCTTGAAGATAGTGCACATTCAGGAAATGAAGACTTGTATACATAAGTACATTAAACTTGTAGTTAGCTCACTTATACCTTTTGTTATGGTCATGAGCTTGTACATATATGCCTATATATACAAGTAGAAATTTGGGGCAAGTATGATAGAGCATGAGATGAGAAGAATTAGAAGCTGTAAGAGTCATTAGACACTTTAGAAGTGAAGTAGATCTCTCTCATCATTCAGATGTAAACTTTTTGAATAGAAGAAAACGTTGCACCCGATATTTTGTAGTGTTCTCCTTTTGTGTTTGATCATTTCAAAAATCCTTTTATAGATGTCTCTTTGCATAGCTGATGCTTCTATGGTTAAATTTTGAGAGCCTAATTATAAACAGGCTGAGAGAATTATGTGTAGGAATGTTTGTATGTAAAGAAGTGATGAGTGTCTTCTGAAACAGGGGCAATCTCGATGGTCAAAGAATTGATTATATCTCAATGCATAGTGTAAAGCTTTACACAAATGAGGAGTCAAAATCTAAGTTGGAAGGTAAGCTATCTATGGCTAAAAGCATTTGATTAAACGAGTTGTAGTTTGGGAGAACCATGCATTAGAAGTTGCACATGTCAAAGTGGACTATACAAAAGGACAGTTTCAGACATAGGTAGATTGTTTGGATCATCTCTCAAGATCTACTGAATCTTTTGAGAATATTTAACTTGGAGAAGGTGCATATACATTAGCTCACACCTCATACAAAATTGTTTTTAAAACGTTACACATTTGATGAGACAATGAGTGAGTTATGTATAGCAGACTTTCTAAGTAGTGACTCTATTCACACTTACTTCAAATCTTGATAGTTTGACATTGTTCTTCCAAAGTTGATCAAGGTTTTGAGTTATTCTTGATATAGAAGTGTTCTGACATCAAGGATAGCTTGTTCTTTTGGAGTTTAACACTCTCCATCACCATAGAGGTTGTCTAATGTCACATTAATTCATTTCTTGTGATGTTTTAGACATCAACAAGTGGTATCAAAGTAGAAAGGTTCTAGAGAGCAGAAGACGTCAAAGCTACGAGAAGTTCAACGATTTTCATTAAAGTTTGAAATTTGAAGCATTCAAAGACGCAAGGCATCAAAAGGTTACTTCAAAAGTATATTGATACACAAAGAACTCCAAAAGGTATTATTCTTTAGCCTTTAAACTCACAGGTTGAAGCAAAAGAAAAGAATTATGGCAGATCATATCTCCATTGACAAACTAGATAGAGATAATTATCCTGCATGACTAATGAGAATGGAAGCCTTACTTATGAGTAAGGATCTTATGGTGTACATAATAGGTGAAGAAGATAAGATAATATTTGAAGATGAAGGTTGACCAAAGAAAGAAGAACTAGATGCTTTAAAGCATTGGCAGAAGAAAGATGCAAGTGCAAAAACTTACATCTACAATACAATCTCAGATCATTTGCTACTACACATCAGAGGATTGGAATCTGCTGAAGATATATGGAATGCATTGGAATATCATTTCGAAAGTACTACCAAAGCAAGGAAAGCAAGTATATGGTCAGAGTTTACAACATTCAAGAAGAGTCCAAGCCAAAGCATTAGTGATTGTGTCACTAAGATGAAGGATCTAGCAGATAGTCTTGGATCCATAGATGAAGATATTGAAGATCAGAGAGATTGATTGCTCAATTGCTTGCAAATTTGAGAGGAGAAGAAAGGTGGAAACCTTTTGTCTTGTCATTAGAACTTTCTTTGAATCATTTTGTTCCGGATTTGAATTAGTTCCTTTGTTTGATGCTCACATTTGAGCAAGACTTGAAGGGAGATGGAGATAAAGGTCAAAGTTCTACAATGTACATGACGAATAAGAAGAAAGGAGATAAAGGTAAAGAAAAGGATGAAGAAGAGTCAAGTTCTCAAGTTTATTATGCAAGAGGTAGAGGCACAGGCAGAGGAAGAGCAAGAGGCTTTGGAAGAGGAAGAGGTAATCAGAATAAAAATAAGAAGGCATGTTGGATCTGTGGATTGCGCAATCATTTGGCTCATGAGTGCTGGCATAATCACAAAGGATCAAACCAAAATCAAAACAACAATAGTAGAGGCCAAGGTGGAAGATATCAAAATTACTCTCAAAGAGGTAGACAAAGTCAAAGAGGAGGCTATGGTAGAGGTGGAGGAAGAAGTTGGGGACAAAATCAATCCTACAACACCACCTACTACAACTATGCAAATGACACACAGAGTGAAAGTCACATATCATTGATGATGAATTCAATCAACATATCAGATAAACAAGATCTAAAGGTATTTTACATTGACTCTGGATGTTCTAGTCATTTGTCAGGAAACATAGAATTGATGCCATAATTGGAAAAAGGTATTTCTAGTCATACTGTTCAAACATGTGATAATACAAGACATAGTGTACACTCAATTGGAAAAGTGAAATGCAAGAGTGGAGCATATTTTCTAACCAATGTTTTGTATGTTCCCACAATACCTAAAAACTTGATTAGTATGAGGGAGATAGTTGAAAAACATTTTCAAGTTAGTTTACAGATAAGGAAGTATTTGTTGATATAGAGAATGGATATAATCAGATTGTCTATGGTAAGAAAGAAGATAGACTCTTTACTTTAAGAGTGCAAGGAAACATTGGTCAAGCTTTTCTCATACATGGTGAAGGAGTGATTACAAAACTTGATCTCTGGCATAAGAGATTAGGTCATTTCAATGAAACATGAATTAAAGCTATGGTTGCAAATCAATATGTACTAGGACTACCAAATGTGCATAGTCACCATATGATTTATAAATGTGAAGCATGTCAAATGGGTAAAGCACACAGGTTACCATTTCAAAAGAAAGGATTCAAACATGATGGAGTACTAGAGCTCATTCATACAAATGTATGGGGACCAACAAAAGAAGGATCTATGAATGGCTCAAGGTATTATGTTCTTTTCATTGTTGATGCTACAAGATGGATAACTCTATATGTTTTGAAGGAAAGATTAGAAGTTTTTGGAGCTTTCAAGCATTTTAATGCATGTGCAGAAAGAGTCAGAGGTCGAAAGCTTAAAAAAATGAGGTATGATGGAGGGGGAGAATACTTTTCCCAAGAGCTCAATGATTATCTTTGGAATGCAAGTATTAAGAGCGAAATAACTTGTAGGTATACACCACAACAACATGGTGTAGCAGAAAGAAGAAACGGGACTTTGGTTGAGTTTGCTAGAGCTATGCTACATGAGAAGAATTGTCCAAGTTATCTTTGGGTTGAGGCTATAAATACAACTACATATCTTGTGAATAGATTACCATGTGCAACTCTAAATGGAATGACTCCATATGAAGCTTTGTGGGGTAAGAAACCAACACTAGATCATTGTAAAGTGTTTGCATCAATTGCATATGCTTATGTGCCATCACAACTTAGACATAAACTTGAACCAAAGGCAAAAGAATATGTGTTCAATGGTTACGATGAAAAGTAGATGGGTTACAAGTTGTGGAATCCTCTAACCAAAAAATCTCTTGTTTTTAGAGATGTTAAATTTTTTTGAAGGAGGTCAAGTAGGACAAGAAGGCAACCAGAAAGGTATTCTTATGATACTTCTTACATAACTCACAAGAACTATTCATATATGGTCAAAGACGATGAAGGACCTCAACTATGATGAAGCTAAAGGTAAGAACCAGTAGGATGAAGCAATGAAGGAAGAGTTCAATGCACTTGAGGAGAACAAGACTTGGGAACTTTTTCCTAAAACAAATGGTAATAAGGTAATGTGAAATAAATGGGATATTAAAGTGAAGAAGCTTGCAGATGGAAGTATAGCTAGATACAAAGCTAATCTGGTGGTGAAAGCCTATGCCCAAACTTATGGCATAGATTATGATGAGACATTCAGTCCTGTAGCTAAGATGTCAACTATAAGGACAATAATTCCTATTGCACCTTCAAAAGGATGGACTCTGAGTCAATTGGATATAAAGAAAGCATTCTTGAATGGATACATATCAGATGAGGTATACATGGAGCAAACTCAAGGGTTTATAGAGTCTAGATATCCAAATTTTGTTTGCAGATTGAGAAGAGCACTCTATGGATTGAAACAAGCTCCAAGAGCACGGAACTATAGATTGGTGAAGTGTCTCAATGATCTTGGATATCAAAGTTCAAAAGCAGATCCAAGTCTACTTATCAAAAGAACAGAGGAAGGTACAATCTACATTTGTATTTATGTGGATGACATTATAATCACACGTTCTTCAAATGAAGGAGTCAAGGAGGTAAAGAAATTACTTGAAGAAGAATTCAGGATTAGTGATCTAGGAAAGTTATCATACTTTCTTGGTATGGAAGTCACCTATACAGATCATGGCATATATGTATCACAAGAAAGGTATCTCCACTTGAAGTTAATCACAAGCTTAGTAAATATGATGGTGCAGAATACAAAGATATGAGGAAGTATCAATCTCTTGTGGGTAGTTTGATTTATGCTACACTTACAAGACATGATCTTAGTTATGCAGTGGGAGTTCTATCAAAATTCATGCATTGTCCAAAGGAACCACATTGGATTGCAGGTCAAAGACTTCTTAGATATATCAAAGGAACTATAAAGGAAGGAGTGTATTATCCTTTTACATCAAATTTGAAGTTAGAGCCTATAGTGACTCAGGTTGGGTAGTAACCAGGATGACAGAAGATCAACTCATGGCTACATGATATACATTGGTGATAAGATTGTAAGTTGGTGTTCAAAGAAACAACATACAGTAGCATTATCATCAATTAAAGCTGAGTACAAAGGACTTGTGGAAGCAGCTAAGGAAGCCATATGGATGTAGACATTATTCAAAAGCTTGGGCATTGATCAAGGTATACCTACAATACATGGAGATAATATGAGTTCACTTTATCTTGTAGAAAATCCAGTATTTCATGCAAGAACAAAACATATAGAGATACATTATCATTTCCTGAGAGAAAAGGTAATGGAGAAAGAAATTGAAGTGGAGTACATTTCTACAAAAGATCAGATAGCAGACATAATGACAAAGAGCTTGGATGGTGTGAAGACCAGCAGATTCAAAAGCATGGTAGGAGTAAAAGAAAAGAAGCTGATATGAAGAAACAGAGAATGTCAATTAGTGATTGAGGGGGAGCTGTTGGAGAAACAATCACTAAATTGGACATATATTTGAAGGTCAAAGCTTTAGAAGAAAACCACATGCCTATGTGAAGGGACAAACTCACAAGTGTTTTATATGTGTAATGTTAGTTCACTTTAGTTCTAGAGGGTTTTTAAAATATCATGAGATTGAGAAAAACTATATAAGTTAGTTTGTATCAACTCACGTGATGCACGAGAGAGAGTGATAGAATATGAGTAGGGGTTCATTTCGTATGATTAATTATATTCAGGCTTCTCTGAGTGAGAAAGTATCTATAAACTTTTGAGTTTTTGATAGCTATGAGAAGAACTAGTTAAAGTTTTGTATATGAGACTCTCTCCTCAATCTCCATGCTTTGTCTTCTATGTAATGATCTCTGAAGTTGAAGTTTTTCAAGCAAGTCGATGCCTGGCATCGAATCTGTCTTGATAATTCATATTTTCATTTATCTATTTCATTGAGTGCTAAAGTTTTTGCAAATCATGACCTTGTTGGAGCAACCCAATGCTTGGCATCAAATTCCAGAGGATGAGTGATGTTCTAAGTATGCATGAAATCATCTACTATTTTCGAATTTGAAAGGTTGAGGTTTTATGGGGGAAGTCGATGCTTGGCATTGAATTCCTATTGAAAAGTGGCTAAAGACACCTCATGTCAATTCTCGGCATCAAATTCACGTTGCAAGACAATGCTAGGCATCAAATTTCCATTTTTAGACAACCGCTCTTACTATAACAGGAAAAATTTGCAATTTTGGCAGTTGGATGTAGTCATCTTGTGAATAAATAATATATGTGCTCAGAGAAATAAGCAAAAAAATAAAGGTATGTTATTATAGTGACCAAGAATTTCTGAATAAGTAAAGTTCTTGGTTTCGGCTATCATTTCTCAAATTTTGGAGTGGCAATGAGTTAATGGTGACCATAGAGGTTGTGTAGTGTCACATTTATTCATTTGTTGTGATGTTTCACACATCAACATATATGGAGCAAGTAGAGGGTTTCAAAGAGTAAAATGGATCAGATTATGTGTGTAAGCTCAAGAGAGCTTCGTATGGCTTGAAGCAAGCTCCAAGGGGATGGAATTATAGACTTCTCAAGTTCTTGAATGAACTTGGATATCAAGCTTCAAAGGCAAATAGTAGTTTGCTAGTGAAGGCAAGTGAAAATGGGCATATTTATGTTTGCATTTATGTTGATGAAATTATTGTCACAAGTACAAATGCTCAAGGAATCAAAGAGCTCAAGAAGCAAATGGAAAATGAGTTTAAGATATGTGAGGTGGGGAAGTTGTCTGTTCCTAGGGATGGAGATTGTGTATACTCAACATGGAGTATTACACAAGAAAGTTACTTGAAGAATCTTTCGATGAAATTTAATATGGAGAATTGTAAGCCTTCAACCACACCTTTGGAGGTAAATCAGAAATTGAGAAGGTATGGAGGAGAAGAGTTCAAAGACATGAAGACATATCAGAGTTTGGTAGGTAATTTAATCTATGCTACATTGACAAGACCAGATGTTTCATATGCAGTTGGTGTTTTATCACAGTTCATGCATTGTCCAAAGAAAACCCATTGGATTCTATCACAAAGAGTGCGAAGATATATCAAAGGAACTCTAAGTGAAGGTTTGTATTCTGGATTTACTTCTAACACTAGAATCAAAGTGCTGGTCAAGTTGTTGAATGAGCTTGGATATCAAGCATCAAAGGCAGACAGTAGTTTGCTAGTGAAGGCAAGTGAAAATGGGTACATTTATGTTTGCATTTATGTTGATGAATTATTGCCATAGGTATAGATGCTCAAGGAATCAAGGAGCTCAAGAAGCAAATGGAAAAGGACTTTAAGATAAGTTATTTAGGCAATTTGTCTTATTTCCTAGGGATGGAGATTGTGGAGTAATCGTTGCTGCATTTAACTTTCTAAAATCAACACAAATTCTCAACTTCCCATTCTTTTTAGGGACCACTATAATGGGAGACAACCATGCGACCTAATTAATTGGTTTGATAAATCCTACTGCCAACAACTTATCAATTTCTTCCTTAACCTACTTAACAAAATTAGGTTTCATCCGATACCTTTGCTGCACAATCGGAACTACATCTTTCTTTAAAGTTATCCTATGTTGATGTAAATCAGGGTCTCTTCCTTTCACCGGAGTAATCCCAAGCAACAACATCCACATATTCTTTTAATAAGCAAATCAGGCCTTCCATGAACTGACCCTCTAATTCTTTGCTCACTCTCACCATCTTTGGTGTTGTCTCCATCCCCAAATTAATTTCTTGAAGTTTGTCCTCTTTTACCCTGCCAGAACTTGCATATTTGTGTTCATAAATCTTTTGAGCCAAATTAATTACCTCTTTCTCTTGCTGCTCTAGTTTCTGTTGTGTAGGGATTTCTAGTTTTTGTTCAAACATTAGTCTCAACTGTGTACCCTCCAATGCATCACCTGGAACTAGCTCACTTGAATTCTCTACTAGTTGTTCATCCTTTGGTAATACAACTTCCACATCTACTTCCAAAACTAGAACTACAGTTTGGTTTGCCTTTAGAAATTCTTCCTCCTGAACATCTTCTATCTCATTTGCCAAACTAATGGTTTGAGCCATCAGTGCTCTCTCTTGTATCGACATGTTTCTTCCACCTTTCATGGGAATTGTCACATGCTTTTTACCTTTTGTAGTCACCACCACATTCAATCCCCAATCCTACTTAACCTTAGCCAATCTGAACCAAGGTCTTCATAACAACATTTCATACGGGTATGGGGACTCAAACATTCTAACCACCACAAACTTTACCATGAATGACATGCTTGAAATTATGATTTGTTTCTGCTTCACAATGTCCAATGGTTGAACTCTAATTTTATCTACCATTTTTACTTGAAAAGGTGCAAGAGCCAAACCCCCATTCCCCGTTTCTTTAAACATATGCTAAGGTAATATATTCACTCTTGAACCACCATGAAGCAACACTTCATCAAATTGCCTTCGGTTATACTGTACCTGAATTACTAGCACAAAAAAATCTACATTACTCGGATCAATGTTATTCGCTGATGTCGATGATACCTGCATAGTTGCTGATTGTGACTCCTGTCCAACAAGATTCTTCAATAACTTCTCTGTAAAAGCTAGTACCAAAGATAAATAGCTGATCTAAGGAAAATTGTAAAGGAGAGTTCATGATTACCTTAAAACAGTCATTATCTAAATCTTGCTTGGCTTAATCTTATCCTCCTTCTTCATTTTTTTGTAAGAATACTGCATCATCCTCCTCTTGGTGTGGAGGTGATCGCAATCCGGGTGGATCGGGTCCGGTCGTGGCACACACAGGGTGTATGAAGCTAATGAATGTTGGAAGGTTTGAAGACATGAAAGTGAAATTAATGTTGAGTATGGAGAAGAGAGAGATGTTGAAATGATTATTGGAATGGGATTGTAGGAGTGCAAGTTAGATTTATGAACATGACTGATAAGAATGAAAGAGAACCATACACACAAATCAAATTTGGAAGGAAGAATGGTCCATTGAAGGAGCTTCTTAAACACTTCCTAATTCTAATCCATATGCATAGTCTTCTTTGGATGATATGTATGCATGACAAGAATAGATGGAATCCTTACACATAAATCAATTTCGAAAGGAAGAGTGGTCCAATATTGGAGCTTCTTATACACTTTCAGAAACTAATCAATATGTATGGGTATGTATGGATTATATGCATGCAAGTGTATTATGATGATAGAGTTTACTCACAAGCTCAATGAAACATCCTCACTGGTTCAACGCAATGCTGCGGAGCCTTCTCACACATAGAAGAAATAGAAGACATATAAAAATACTTAAGAGACTGAGAGAGGACACAAGAGACAAGTGACATGAAATAAAAGGATTTGAATTAAGATACATGTATAAGATCGTCGTGGTACGTCAAGCTAGACAATCTATTGATCAAAGGTGGTTCCGACCCTCAAACCATGACAGTTCAACCGAATGTCACACGTAAGAAGGTGAGTTCCACTTTAGTGACCCTATGTATGTCTAGGCTCGTAACATCTAACTATAGAAGTCTAAGACTCATTAAAACCAGCTCTAACTCACTCACATACTCCGCCGAGGGTGAGTCAAGATAGAGATGCTGGTTTCAAGAGCCTATCCTTGATTGGAGTTCTAACTTAAATTTGAAACTAGGTACTATACTCATATTCAAGGGTGCATCTCCACCCTTGAATATGAGCTCATCTTGATCGTACAACATGGCTTAATCAGCTTTCGCCATGTGGTGGCCCTTCAACCCTTCAATTTGCTTAAACTAGAAAACTACGGTGATCCTGAAAACTGGACTTTGTGCTCTTTGACCCTCCAAATAGTCTTTGATGAAGATGAAACTTTGTAGGACTATGTTTCCAAAGAACTCCTTCAGGAATATGCAAAAAAAACTTCCATCTGAATCTTCCTTGTACAAGTTTGTCTACATTTGGAAGCTTGCAAGGTGGCATTAAGGTCTCTACGAAGCTCGGATAGCCTTGAAACTTTTTACAAATATGTAGCCACATATGATCTTTATACATGCCAAACCATATTGCTAACATAAATTTCTATACAAGAATTTGTAGGGTCAAACTAGAAAAATCACATTTTTACAAAATGAACATAGCATATCAATGTGCTACAAAATCCATTTTCTGCTGAAATTTGGGCTATAGACTGCCTTTGACAATCTTTACAAGTATATGAATTTTCATCTAAGTTGGTGACAATGAAATTTTTACCCTAATTTCCTAACTTTGACGAGCTTTGACCGCTACCATGGACTTTCTTGATTTCTTTGAAACTTTGTATGTGAGCTTCCTTTGACATCTCCAATGTAGACTTCCTGATGTACTGGCACCTACATCATTATGATACTCTTGATTTGATAATTCTATAAGTATAGCATTGGCCTGAGAAGCCTGCTGAGCCTATTGTTGTTGCTGCCCCCTTTGATTATTCTTATTATAGCGAACCACTCGTATACCCCTTTCTTCTCTATGCTTGACCCATAAAGGACAATTAGGCCCTATCCAATTATCAGGTGTTGAACAATACCCACACGGCATCATCCTAGGTGGTCTACCTTGCTGATTTCCTTGTTGGTTGTTTCCTTTCTGGTTTGCCTATTCTCTCCATGGATAAATTAGTGGAACTTCGTATGATCACCATCAAACTTTTCTCGCATGCAAATCTTGGGTTCCTTCATGAAAGATGAGCTAGGTCATTGATTCACTTGAGTTCTTTCTTGTTTTGTTTAAAGATTCCCGATTCGTTCTTGTAATTCTTGGAGGAGTGTGCCCACATGCACAGAATGTTCCATCTTGACTTGTGTTTATGTATGAGTTAGGTCCTTGATTTGTTGTTGGAGACTCTAAAGTGATGCCACAATTTTTTCATAAGCATTCTCCATGATGCTTAGTCTTGAATAGAAGCTTGTCTTGCTAAAATGTTAGGGGAGCACTAGATTGTGCCCTCTCACTAAAATAGACAAGTTTATGACCCATGTAGCAAAATATTATAAGAATAAATAATTGATACAAGAGTTCCCACAACCCAGGACTGATAGGTATAGATAAATCAACTAGAGATGATGCAGAAGATCCCACAACCCAGGGTCGTAGGTATGAAGCAAGAACTCTTGATTACAAAGACTCCCTTTAGGGAGATGAACCAAATACAAGAAATAACTAGACAAGATCTCATTCTAGAAGATTACAAGAGGACAAGGCTAGATGTGCAAGAACTAGACTAAGTAGGACTCGAACAAGGAACAAGAAAAGAAATGGAACTGGAACTTCAAAAGTACTTACTTGGTGATCAGGACTCCTTGAGCTTCCAAGATTGGTATTGGAAAGACTAAGTATATATGTGGCCAATATCTCCTTATAAAGGTTTTCAAGCATGGTTCATCAGAGCATGTTATGAATTGATAATGTCATTAATTCAAAACATGATCTCTAGATGTCAAAATCAAGCAAGAAGACAATCGATTTTAGGGTTTTGACATGTTCTAGAGGCAATGGAAGCACTGGTTTTTCCAATTTTGAAGCAATCATGAGATATAGAAGTCACATGGAATCTAAAGTTCAAGATGGATTCCTTTTTCCATGATAGGTTGAAGAATCAAAAGAGTAGAAAGCATCAAAACAAATATGCATCCAAATGTGGAGATGATTCACAAAAGCTCTTTATGGTCCGACATCATATGAGGAACATAATGTCTCATCATCTTTCAAAGTCCATGGTAATGTCTAGTATGTTGATTGAGGTGCTTGGAATGACATGATGAGCCATTTTAAATGGTTTACTAGCTTGTGAAAATTGCTAGTTCTTTCATTTGTTGAATAAGGTGACAATACATCACATCCTATCGAGCATACAAGAAACATAGCACTGTTCATGGAGGATGTGAAGGTAAAGCATCTTGTTGATGCATTCTATATTCCTATTGTTTGATGAGGTTTGTGAAAGCACATGAATGAAAGAAGGAAGAAGATGAAGCTTAGAGCACAACACAACACTGAATGTACCAAGTGAATGAATTATCGAACGTACAACACTGAAAGAACTTTCTAAAGAGCAAAATAAGTGCCCGTAGAGTCCTATGCATGCTCACACACATCACTACAAAGATATATCAAAAAATCCTACTTAGGAGTGATATAGTGAAGAAGGAGCTGACATTCATGTATAAGAAAGTGCCAAGCTATGTGGAAAGAGATCAATCCACAAAAGGAAGTAAGCACAAAGGTTTGAAAATCTTCAAACTTTTCCCTAGGTAGAGCCTTTGTGAAAAGGTCTCCAATCACATATTGTGTGGGCACATACGCCAGACTGATCTTTCCAACAAAGAACCTCTCATTGACATAATGATAGTGCACCCAAATGATCTTTGAGAGAGCATCAAACACAAGGTTCTTCTTAACTCACAATGCACTCT
>CM035443.1:50425113-50432613 GCA_020310875.1 Ceratopteris richardii
ACGTGTTCATCCTTTAGAAATTCCATACTGTAGCGAAGCCACAATTACGTCTACCAATAGTATATGAACGAAGGTGGCTTTTTACCAGAATCACATTGCCTTCCATTTTCCTTCGTAAAGCAGGCCCCCTTCCTCAAGACCATCTTTCTCTTTCGGCCCAATCACTTTGTTGTCTGTTTCAACGTCCTCCATTACCCTAAATCAGCGCTCTTCTGTCATTCTTGGGCATGTAGAAAATCATTTTCACTTTGCTTCTCTACCTGATCAGACTAGGGTTTTAGTGTAATTCGATTCTCTGCCACGAGGATCTGGATCACGTTATTTCTTTCTAGTGTCTTCGTCTAACGTTTCTTCGCTCCGCATCATTTCATTTTTCATGGCAATGCCATGTTCAGATATAGACCTGCTTGACAGTGACAATGATAACGTTGATGATCAGCACATTAGTCTTGAGCTGCGTCAGGTGCATGAAGATACAGATGATGGTTCACACGATGAACCCAGAGAACTGAGTCTTCTTAACCATGAGAGCAACCTCTGTAAGATTGTAAACAGTAAGGGGAAAGGCGCGGAAGCCGGCAACAGCCTGCTTCCGTCTACAGGGACAAGCCGGGGAAAAATTCAGATAAGGCGCATAGAGAATACCACAAGCAGGCAAGTGACCTTCTCCAAGCGTAGGAATGGCTTACTCAAGAAAGCGCACGAACTGTCTGTTCTCTGTGATGCTGAGATCGCCCTGATCATCTTCTCCAGCACAGGAAAACTCTTTGAATATTCGAGTTCGAGGTAAGCCGCTTCACTGCCTTCTCCAAGTTTTTTTGCCGTAACGAAGTTTCAATGTATAGGGAAATATGAAACTTTCATGCCATACTCGAATTTGAGAGTGGCTGGAATGAATATGTGTGTGTGTGTGTGTGTGTGTGAGAGAGAGAGAGAGAGAGAGAGAGAGAGAGAGAGAGAGAGAGAGAGAGAGAGAGAGAGAGAGAGAGAGAGAGAGAGAGAGAGAGAGAGAGAGAGAGAGAGAGAGAGAGAGAGAGAGAGAGAGAGAGAGTTCCGGCATTATGTATGGGTCAGCAGTAAGTTAATTCTCAGTAGCTCTTTCTTTATAGTTCTTCACCTCAAACATCGAAACAAAGAAAGCCACTTTATGAAGATAGCTCCGTGTACTCAACATACATCGAACTGTTTGCGTATCACTTGAATGCGGCATTTCGATCACATGATTGACACGGAGTGATTCTTAGCTACTTCACGCGCGTATTTTCCTGCGTGAGACATTGGCTCACACATGGTATCATTAGGGACTCGCATACTATATCATATATCTTTCGAAATCAGAAAATCCTTATCCCCTCGTACTGTAGATTAAAAGGAACCGTTCTTATATACCGGTTGCTTTCAGACGCTCAGACGATCAAGACGTCCGGAGTAGATATTTGCCTTTATCCAGTTTCTTTAGCTTGTCTGCACCATTTTAGTGCATGCCCCTGTGCAGCTGGCTCTATGAAACATATGCGACACTATTCAACATTCATTGCAGGAATGTTGTAGCCCTACGTGACAAAAATATAGCAAGGTGGACGGGGGCTTCGCATGTACTAATCTATGAATGGCTTTAGGACTCCGGGAACTTAGTGCTGTTGAGAAACTCGTTTCAACAAACACAGTGCTTGAATTCCGATGCAAGCCTTGCCTCACTGAGCTAATTATAGAAAGATCGAATGAATAAGTTTGTTATCTTGCTACCTTAATGCGCCGCTCAGACTTCTAGTCTGTTATAAAATTCTGCGCTTACAGACTGTTATCCCCCTTCAGTCTGACAAATAACACGACATATCGTACTGGAATGTGTGTGTGTGTGTAGACACACACATACATACACATACATACACACACACACACACACACATATATATATATATATATATATATATATATATATATATATATATATATATATATATATATATATATATATATAGATAGATAGATAGATAGATAGATAGATAGATAGATAGATAGATAGATAGATAGATAGATAGATAGATAGATAGATAGATAGATAGATAGATATAGATAGATAGATAGATAGATAGATAGATAGATAGATAGATAGATAGATAGATAGATAGATAGATACATACTTACATACTTACATACATGCATGCATACATACATACATACATACTTACATACATACATACATACATACATACATACATACATATACCTTCATTGATACTTTAGGATCATATCACAAATGAACATTATATACTTGAATCTTAATGTTTCTCTAAATATACCTTTTTTGCAGGATATAGTATTTGCCTAATAATGTTGAATGCTTTCCTTTTAATCTATATACAAATTAATGAAAAGCGACCCTATCCTATATATAGATGTCGTGCTCCACCGCTTTGCATTGTCTCCCATTTGATGTTTTCAATCCTTATTTCTTAGCCCGTTAAGTCATGTAACAAACGATGAACGTCTTAAGTATTTTCGATAGAAGGAACATTCATTTAATTGATCACTGTTGTTTACATATACATGTCTAGAAGGTTAATATTTTTTGTAACCCATTCGTTATAATTTTTTACATGTACCTATTTATGCGTTAAACGGTTCATTCGAACCTTTTCGCTCTCGGCTTTTTGGCTCCCGCGCTTCGACTGTGTGCTCTTGCTTGATTTTAGGTGGTCCTACACCTCCTCTTTACCCTCCTAAGCTTCTCTAAAGCCTACCTAGGGTCCTCCCTCATCTTGCAATGGTGAAAGATAAACATGAAGCTTTCACTCTCCATTGCATTGGTGTTGAAAAGGACACCAAGAAGTCCAATTCACACCATTGGACATGCAAATATTGTGGAAAGTGGTACACTAGTGGAGCTACAAGGCTCATACAACACCTCACAAAGGTTGGCGGGCAAGTGGCGGCATGTAAAGAAATACCGGACCACATTGCCAATGATATTAGACGTAAGCATTTGGGCCTTTCATCCAGTGGCCCTTCACATGTAAGAGGGTATAATGCTTCTCCTACTCAACCATCAACCCACTCAAATGTCCCCGAAACATCACAAGATGCCCAATCACATTTTCAAGCATCAAATACACCAAATATTTCACAATCACCAACGGTGAGAACTTCTACATATCAAAGGCAAGGTGAATTAGGAGATGCTCCGGGGCATACGAGGACATCTCTCACATGGCTCAAGAAGAAGCAAAAGATCGCGGATTCGGAGATCACAAAATTGGTAATCCTAGAAAATTTATCTTTTAATCTTTTGAATTCAAAGCAATGGAAGGCTACTGTGAAGGCAATCTCGGAGGTGGGCCCATGTCAAGGATGGACGGGGCCTTCTTATTCAGATTTAAGAAGAAGAAAAATTGATGAAGAGAAGAAGAAAATTGATCTCTCTCTTCTTCCTATGAGAGAGAAATGGTATAGATATGGATGCATGATCCTCTCCGATGGATGGAGAGATAGAAAGAATAGGAGCATGATTAACATTCTTGTATCATGCCCAATTGGTACATTTTTTCTACGTGCGGTAGAGGTGGGCAAAAAAGGCAAGAAGACTACCGGAGCTTTCATATATCGGCACATCAAGAAAGCAATAGAGGAGGTAAAATCTTTAATTTTATTTGTTATTTTTGGAATTTTTATTTTTTAGCTTTTTTCATTAATGATCATTGATAATATATATATATGCATAGGTGGGAGCGGAAAATGTTGTGCAAGTTGTAACCGACAATGCGAGCAATTGTCGGCATATGGGAAAGCTCTTAGAGGAAGAATATAAGCATATTGTATGGACTCCTTGTGCTACACATTGCCTTGATCTATTGATGGAGGATATAGGTAATTCTATTTTTTATGTAAAGTTTTTAAAGTTTATCATGCTTCATGAATTATGTAGATCTAGTATCCACGTGCACATGCATGCACATGTGCATGTGCATGTGCATGTGCATGTGCATGTGCATGTGCATGTGCATGTGCATGTGCATGTGCATGTGCATGTGCATGTGCATGTGCATGTGCATGTGCATGTGCATGTGCATGTGCATGTGCATGTGCATGTGCATGTGCATGTGCATGTGCATGTGCATGTGCATGTGCATGTGCATGTGCATGTGCATGTGCATGTGCATGTGCATGTGCATGTGCATGTGCATGTGCATGTGCATGTGCATGTGCATGTGCATGTGCATGTGCATGTGCATGTGCATGTGCATGTGCATGTGCATGTGCATGTGCATGTGCATGTGCATGTGCATGTGCATGTGCATGTGCATGTGCATGTGCATGTGCATGTGCATGTGCATGTGCATGTGCATGTGCATGTGCATGTGCATGTGCATGTGCATGTGCATGTGCATGTGCATGTGCATGTGCATGTGCATGTGCATGAGGCATGTGCATGTGCATGTGCATGTGGCATGTCACATGTGTCAATATGTTTATGGCTTTCATGAATCATTATCATTATGTATGTGTGGATGTTTCTATTTGCAGGGAAGCTTTCATGGGTAAAGGCTTGCACACAAAAAGCCTCTAGCATGGTGACATTTTTCACACAAAAAGGGAAAGTGTTATCCATGTTTAGAGAGCATAGTAAACTTGAAATCAAAAAGCCCGCTACCACTCGCTTTGCATATATGTGGATTGTGCTTTCACGCCTTCTTGAGGTCAAAATCCCTCTTAGACAGAGAGTGGTCTCTCCTCTATGGAATGATTGGGATGAGAGCTCATTGGAGGAATCAAAGAGCATGCAGAGGCTATGCTTGGATGAGGAGTTTTGGGAGAATGTGAAAGCTGTCTTAAATATTTTGACACCTATTTATAGAGTTTTACGCATGACAGATTGTGAGGGTGCCACATTGGGGCTCCTCATACATATGATGAGGAGAGCCATAGATGATATTAGGGAAGCCACTCTTGTCACTACGGAGCAAGTCAATGAGGTGCTTGAGGTAAGAAATATTGTCATTTGTAAATTACTAAATTGAAAAGCATGTTGCATTTCCTTAATTGATAATTTTGAAGCATTTATAAGCTATTTCTTTTTTCATTACGTGACATTGAGGAGATGGACATGGATGCATAGACCCATTCATGGATTTGCGGGTCTATTGCATCTTGCATTTAAAAGCCCCGCGCTATATACAGATATCGAGTTACTTTCAGACAGACTTTCATACATGTCACTGGTTATTCCCTCTCACTTGCATAATGAGATGTTAGAGCAGATCAGTTGTTACTTGGATGAGAGAGGAAACTCGGCATTCACATTCCCTTCATGTTGGGATAGGGCTTCGATGGTGAAGCCTCTTTTTTGGTGGCAGAGTTTTGGATTCAGCTTCTCCACTTTATCTACATATGCTATTAGGGTTCTCTCACAGGATTGCTCATCCGGAGCCTTTGAGAGAAACTGGAGTGTCTTTTCTCTTGTTCATACAAAAGTAAGGAATAGACTTAGCCCTGAGCAGATGGAGAAGTTGATTTACTACCGTACTAACTTGAGGATGTTGGAGAACATACCAAACATGGAGACATTGAAGCAAGTAAGTGTAATTTAATTTTTATATATAAATTATACATTATAAATTATAATGTATGAATTTTTAATGACTATCTGAAATTTCTTTCTATTTTAGGTTGATGTAGATACATTTTGGCCATTATTGAGCACCATGCCTCGCACAGGAGATGAGATGCATGAGGATGATGAGGACTTCCTATTTGCTGAGCTTTATAGAGAGCTATTCTCTATAGATGTGAGGCAAACTCGGAGCCGTACCAGTACTAGTAGAGGCATCAGAGTGGTCCCTGGTCGTGGGAAGGGCTTGATCATTCGACGTGGATCGAGTTCCACCACTATGCATGGAGAGGAGGCCGGTACGAGCAGAGCACCCTTACATACGGCCACATATATGAGGAGGACGATCTTACCGGCTCGACATCATTCCTCTCAGTTTGATGACGAGGGGAATATTATTAGTCCCATAGAGAGTCCAGTGTCATCTACTTATGAGATGACATCAGAGGATTCTTTAGATGAGCCAAATGACTCCGATGATGACATTGAGTGATCATTGATGATCATGATTCACGATTCATATGTATTGTCACTTGTGATTTATGATTTATCATTGGACATTTATGACATTATGACATTATGACATTATGATAGTTGGCATTTGTTTTTATGATTGTGGTCCGTGGACATTAGTGATTATAATTTATTGATGACTCATGAGTTATGATTGATGATGATCATTGATGATGTATTATAGTTTGTGTGACTCAAGGCATGTGCCATGATTATAATTTATAAGTTATAATTTATATGTTTTGATTGAAACTTTGAAGTTTGATTGTTGATCATTGACACCATTATTGCACATAGCATGCTACACAAGTGATGATGCATAAATTACAATGCACATGTGAGTCCAAAGTCCTGAAATAAATGATACACAATTTGAATGGTAAATGCACATTGCTTAATGCACAATGCACAAAATGCAAATTAGTAAAATTGCATTGCATAAATGATAATGTTACACATTTTGTCATTGTCTGAAGACTGAATTATAGATGCACATTGCGCATGCGGCATAACTTACATGCGTCATGTATATATGAGTCATGACATATATATTATAGTGATATTTCACATCCATCTTTGCTAGATTAGCTATGTATATATGTATTTTACATATAGCTTATGAAATTTAAAAAAAAATATTAAAAAATGAGGAAAAAAAAATTTCGTACTAATATCGTACGGATTCGTACCTCATGATTAGTACGTACCTATTATAGTACTAATACGTATCATACCTGTCGTACGGATCGTACCTGGCTAACTATGGTATGTACTAGCTATGTAATATGAATGCATGTACATATGTATGTATCTTTATAATATGTACATGTGTGCAATTTGTATGTTTGTATGCATGTTTATATATATGTATGTATCTTTGCCATATGTATGTATGGGTGTAGTGTGTATATATGTATGCATGTAATATGTATGTATGTATGTATGCAATATGTATGTATGTAGTATGTGTTATATACTTATTAGTACATATGTTATATTGTATGTACGTAGTATTGTCCATGTATATATGTATGTACGTTCTATGTATGTAGTATGTGTGTATGAATGTATGAAGTGATGTGTGGATGACTCAATTAAAGACATCTGATATGTGATAGGGAAAATGTTAATATCTATTGTTTTTGTGTGATTTTTAGTGATATTTTGACATTTATAAGAGTATTTATATACTTTGAATATCTAAAATCTAAAACAAAAAGAATCTTACATAACTTTATCCCTATGTTGGATTTTGAGCTGCAACCATTGTTAACATGTTCCCTACCATGTTGTTATCCCTTTGCGATCCACCACAATGGAGTATGCACTTGTGGTGCCCATTTCAATTTATTGAAGAGGGATTTACATCAGAATTAATA
>CM035443.1:50435113-50450113 GCA_020310875.1 Ceratopteris richardii
TCCAAACTATAAACTTGAAAGTTCTAACTTCTAAAACCATAAAAACTAACATCATATTACCTAACCTCTTAACATTTAATATGATAATATTTCAGATCATAGCCTTTGGAATCATAATATCTAGCATCATAACATTTAACATTATTTACTATGTTCTTGCATCATAACATAAAATTTACCAAGATAACATTATTTAACATGAAAATAGAAAGATAAAGAATCATTATGATAAATTGTATGAGTCATGAAATACATCATAAGTGGAAAATGGCAATTCTAAAATTATATGTGTCACAATACATATAATGAAAGATTGACTAGACTCTATATATATATCAGCTATCAGTAATCAAACATTTCCACTATGACATGGTGTCAAGCAACAAATCATCACACTCATCATGATCATCATCATGTTCCATAGTAGTAATTGGTATGTTGTATGATGCTAGTGGATGCACCATCATTACGGCTAGGTCCTTTGCATCAATGAAATAATTTTGTGTCATGTTCTGGTGAGGGAAACTCATGGTACAATATACTATAATTCTAGATATTGGGGAGGAATAACTCAAATTACACATGTGCATATACATATACATAGACACACACAGAGACACACACACACATAAATATATCTATCTATCTATCTATCTATCTATCTATATATATATATATATATATATATATATATATATATATATATATATATATATATATATATATATATATATATATATATATATGTATATATATATATATGTGTGTGTGTGTATGTATGTATAGAGATATGTATGTGTGTGTGTATGTATTCTCCTTGTGGTCAAAAGCATCTCAGCCATGATCAACCATTGGCATCTCCACAAGGGATGCAATAACTGTGCCATTCATGAATCACATGATGAAACGAATCTCATTGCTGAACTTTAATCCATTCAATCATATGGAAAGAAAATTTGTAAAAGTTTAAAGACTTATAATTAAGATAAGAAGATCTTTAAATGCCAAATTAATAAGTAGAAAGTTCCTCTTAAATTTAAAGTATAGGCATCTTGAAATGGAATCAACAATGCACTCCATGAACTCATAGGCAAGTCCTCATGTACTTCCCTCCATATGAAGTATATGAGAACAAGAATATAATGGATCTATGGCACACAAAACATCCTATAATTTCCTTCCAAAGCAACAAAGAAAGAAGTAATTTGTCCAAAGTATGCTATGGGGTAGTGTGGCCTTCAAAGGTAGTCCAATCTATAGATACAATGGTCTCATTCAAAGCCATTTATACTTGAAGTAATTTCTCTATCACAACGTACATATAGAAAAATTTGGTATGTGGATGCTTTAGGAGATCCAACTTAGTAAATGATATGAGAACATATAAAATCTTCACAAAGAGACCATCTTATGGCACATGGAGAAATAGACTAAATCCAATTGATCCATCCCAAATCCTCTATCGATGATCAATGCTATAAGTAGCACATGGGGTTTGCTCAATGAAGGGAAAGCGAGCATCTAATAATTTTCAAATGGCACATAGTTACTCCCATTATGGGTATTGATTTTCACAACATTTATATGATGAACATCCAAAATAGCAGAACTATGAGACGTTGAAATTACCCCAAATAAGACTATCGAAAAATAAATTCATAAATAAAGTTTAAAATTTGAATCTTGATTGATGCATATACCATGGAATGTTCATGATGCATGCACCATGTTCGTATTATGATATGTTTAATTAATATATACTATTTTAGTTTATAGTATGTATGCATCTAGATCCTAATAACATGATGTTATGTGCAACACGTATCATCTTTTTTTTTTGTGTAACATGTGTCATGCATGGTTTAGTACTATGAGCTATGTAGTATCTAGTATATGGCATATGCTATTTTATGTGGCTATGTAGTATCTAGTATATGGCATATGCTATTTTATGTGGCTATGTAGTATCATGCTATGTAGATACATAAAATAAAATATGGAATATTTCACATACTATGTAGATGCTAGTACATGTAATATGATACATGTATCATAGCTGAATCATGATATATATTATGAGATTAGAATTTATATCATGATTTTAATAATTGCATGCATACATATTACATACTATATACATAATACATGCATGGAACATGCATCATGCATGATGCCATCCATCATGGTGCCTACAATAATTTACTATGCAATATGTACTATATTACATTTAGCATGTACAATCTACAATGTAGATTCAAATGTCAAATGGGCCATGATAAAATTCAAATGCAATTCTTAAAATTCAAACTTGAAATTTCAAGTATACGTACCTAAAAATATAAGTTTCTATTTTGATACATCAATGGTAGCAAGGAACATATTGCTTTCAACACTAGTATGTCATATATATTCCTCTTTTCAATGTTTTTCCATCCATCACACATAATAATGCATCAATATTCTCCCATGTGTTCTTCAAAGGTTCTAGTGTTATCTCAATTATGTCCTTTGTTTTGTATAGCCCATTTGTCCTCAACTCCTCATATGAATGACCAGTCCACAAATATATGCATGTCCTATCTCAATAGCTTCCTTCCATGCAAATGTGCACACAACATTAAAAGAAATACCACACTATATGAAAGCCTCATTATATACTATTTGGAATCAAGCTCCCATTGCCTTTGGATGCAAGAACATACATATGTCGAAAAAGAATGATCCACAAGAAGCCTTCATTAGCGGTTGAGTCTCATCATGAAGATGGATGCTACCACGTTTATGCTCATTATTGCCTCCACTAGGATCCCCTATGTCTCTCATGTGTGGTACATGTTGCTGGAGATCATGTGAGTTGATAGAAGTGTAGGTCAAGCCAAAGCTTTGTGTTTAATTCTCTTCTTTCCTCTAAGTTACCTAGTTAAGGAGTTCATCCTTCATGTCAGTTGGCATAGGCTCCTTGGGTGCTGCAATGCCCAAGCAATTATATTCGAAAAGGTGCTCTTTGATGTGATCTCTCGTGGACAAAGGAAACCATCTTAAACCTCAGATTCCATGTGACTTTCTATATTCCATGAATTGTTCTAAATTTGGAGAAACGTATGCTTACTTTGTGTCAGAAATGTTCCACAAAACTAAGATTGATTGTCTTCTTACTTCATTCTGATATCAAGACGTCATGTTTTGAAATGATGACTTCATCGATGATATCAACAATTTGTAACCGCCATTGATGAAATACCGTTGAAAACCTTCACCACATACATACTTAGTCTTGCCTATACCAGCCTTGTCAATACTAGCCTTGCCAATACCGGTCTTGCCAATACTAGTCTTAGAAGCTCAAGGAGTTGTTCACTGAGTACTCTTAAAGTTATATTCTTGTATTATTTTCCTTATGTGGGTGATCTTGTAATCAAAAGTGTAATGTGAGAATCTTATCTATCCTAGTCAAAGGGCACAATCTAGTGCTCCCCTAACGTTTTGGCATGACTAGGTTCTATTCAAGAGTAGAAATCATGGAGAACACTTATGACCTGATTGTGGCATCACTTTAGAGTCTCCAACAACAAGTCGACGACCTAACTCATCGACAAAGATAAGTTGAGATGGAATATCTCATGCATATAGGTACACTTATCCAAAAATTACAGGAACAAAATGGTAATCTTCAAGAAAGTCAAGGAAGCATTCTTCGAATGCATCCTTATGCATACCCTAATAATGCATCCAGATTTGGCTTTATTAGAACCCTACTTTGTGGTCGTCAACAACAAGTCGACGACCTAACTCATCGACAAAGATAAGTTGAGATGGAATATCTCATGCATATAGGTACACTTATCCAAAAATTACATGAACAAAATGGTAATCTTCAAGAAAGTCAAGGAAGCATTCTTCGAATGCATCCTTATGCATACCCTAATAATGCATCCAGATTTGGCTTTATTAGAACCCTACTTTGTGGTCGAGTGTTGTCATGGTTCACCCGAGTCTTGGATGGCAGTACTTCATGACTATGAGGGGTTTCTTTAAGAGATCATCTCCACGTTTTTGGAGATGCACACACGAGTCAAGTGGCACAAACAAAAAAATCCAGAATCTACCTCAAGGTACCCACCTTGCATCTACCTATACATTAGAATTAAGGCAACTGATATGTGATCTCACTTGGCATGAGGATAATTTCTTAAGAAAATTTAGATTTGTTTTAAGAGATGATATAAAGGAACTTCTCCTCAGGATGTGAGAGGTTAAGACATTGAACAAATAGATCACCCAAGCCATTCAATGTGAGGACCACTTTTCTGAAAGGAAACAAGGAAAACAAGTAGAAGGAAGAATTTTCCAATGGAAACCCTTCCATACCACTCCTAGAGAAGAGCCTAAGCTTGAACCTATGTAGATAGAGGTAATTAGGTTCCAATCTCTAACCTTACAAGCGAAATAGAGAAGGCTAGATAACATGTTATGTCTCTATTGTAGGAACCCTAGCCATATTGTAGTGAAGTGTCCCAACACGATGACAAACTCGAGAGTGGTAGTCACCCTAGTAGAGCAAGGAAACGAGGAACTCAAGTTATAAAGTAGATGGTATAATCCTTCCATGATATAAGAAAGGATCTCATGATTCTCACAACACCCATAGAAACATGCCTGCAAAGAGTCTTTCCCTCATACCCATGGTAGATTTAGGAGCCTCCTCATGTTTCATTGATGAAGAATTGCTTAAGAAACAAAAGATTTCAATACATCATAATCTTAAGATAGTAGTAGCTTAAGTAGTAGATAGATGACCTCTAGTATTTGGGAATATTGCCATGGAAACCACACCATTAAGACTACACCTTGGTGACCATGATTCCCATATATGTTTCAAAGTAATGTCGAGTCCAATAAAACCTCTTATCATTGGAATGCCCTAGCCAAAGAAACATAATCAAGATATTAATTTGGAAAAGAATAAAATCAAGTATCAAGATATTTAGAAGAACCTGTCATATATAGGAGCCAAAGCCTTCATACATGCACTAAGGAATCAATGGACATATATGATCTATGTTGTATGAGCTCAAGAATCCAAGAAAGATGATCTAGTGTAGCTACAGGATCACTACCAAGGATTCTACAAGATCACTACCAAGGCTTTGAAGATGCTTTTGAAATGAAGAATGTAAATATCCTCCCATAGCAAAGACCTTATGATTGTGCCATAGAGCTTCAAGATGGAGCACAACCGCACTTTGGAACAATCTACATTCAATCCTTAGAGGAGCTTACAAAATTGTGTAAACATACAGATGGGAATCTAGCCAAGGGGTCTAATAGACACTCAAAGTCTCTAGGAGTCCCTATTTTATTTGTAAAGAAGAAGGGTGGGACTCTCCAAATGTGTGTAGACTATCGTGGGTTGAATAAACTCACTATAAAGAAACGTTACCCTCTACCACTCATATCAAAGCTCTTGGAACACCTTGGAAAAGCAAGTTCTTCACGAAGATTGGCCTTTAAGGAGATTACAATCTTGTCAAGATCAGAGCGGTAGAGGAATGGAAGACATCATTTTGAACAAGATATGGGAATTTTGAGTATATAGCTATGCCATTTGGTCTCACAAAAGCTCCAATGTTCTTTTAGCATATGATGAATGATATCTTTCAAAAGTATTTAAATGATTTTGTGGTAATATACTTCAATGATATCTTGGAGGAACTAATAGAAAATGGATTATATGCAAAATTGGAGAAATGCTCTTTCCATAAAAAAGAATTGGAGTTTTTAGGGCACATTGTATTAGATAAAGGAATGTTTATGGACCCTAAGAAGATTGAGACAATCCTTGATTGGCAACCACCTTCATGTGTTGAAGATGCACACTCTTTTTTAGGGTTCTCCAATTTTTATAGGATATTCATCAAAGATTACTCCAAGATAATGACACCTCTTACCAAGCTTACAGGAAACACAAAATTCTCATGGATTGAAGATGCATAGAAAGCATTTCAGACCTTGTAATCGTTCACTATTGCTCCAATTCTAGTTGACCTTGATTTTCGAAGCCCTTTTTTCTAGAGGGAATGGTCTCTGCTCGAGAGATTAATTATGAAATCCATGAAAAATAACTTCTTATGATAGTGAATGAGTTTGATACCTAGCATCACCATCTAGAAGGAGAAGCTCTTTAAGTTAGTATGTACACATATCATAAGAATTTATAGTACTTTATGACCACCTTCATTCTCAATAGAAGGCAATCTTGATGGACTAACTTTCTATCTATTTTCGATTTCATCATCACATATCATCCAAGACGTTAGCAATGTCATTCAGATGCCTTGTCAAGAAGATCTTACCTTTCACCAAAGAAATGTGAAGATGCTTTTGAGCAACAAGAGAGTGTATTACTCAATCTTGAGTCTCTAGTTGGCAGCCAACTCTTCCAACCATGAAGAAGATTCACCCTTGATCTATTCAATTTGTCACATGATGAATTGTTTTGTAACATCAAGAAAAAAATTCAAGAAGAGAAAGTTCATAAAGTAAAGAAGTTCCAAGAAAATTATGTGTTACTATTCTATAAGGGTCTATTGTATAACCCCAGGAAAGCCTAGGGTCCAAGTACTTCAACAATGTAATGATAATCTTGCACTACGACATTTTGGAGTGAATAAAATAATAGAACTCATATCGAAGGATTTATGGTGGCCTCAAATAAGGAAGGAAGTCAAAGAATGTATCCAAACCTGTGGAGCCTGCAAAAGATCTAAGGTACACCGTACCACGATATAAACCTTATGGCCTCTTTCAACCTTTACATGTTCGGGAAAGGCCATGGTCTTCATTATCTATGGATTTCATCACAGAGCTACCAAGGACTCGTAAGTATGACGCCATTCTTGTTACAGTGGATAGGTTTAGAAAGATAGCACAGTTCATTCCAAGTACCAAGGCAATCACAGTTGCAGCCATTGATAGAAGTTTTTCTCAAATACATCTTTAGGCTTCATGGAGTGCTTGATGATATTGGCTAGGGTTCATATCCAGCTTTTGGAACAATCTTTGCAAGTTCCCTCATGTTCAAGTCAAATTGTCTATCACCAATCATCCACATATTGATGGTCAAAAAAATGGGAGAATCAAGGCCTAGAACAGTATCATCACTGAACCATCAACTATCATCAAAATGATTAGTTTGAGCTTTCATCCTTTCTAGAGTTTGCCTATAAGAAAAGAGTTTATACATCTACCAAGTAGAGTCCTTGCTTTGCAAATTATGGACAATACCCAAGGATGGATGAACAACTCTCAAATCATGTAAGGAACCCCACTTCTAGAGATAAGGCCTAGTAAGTTAGAGATATTCACAAAGAACTCAAGGAATAGGTCCATAGAGATCAAGAATATTATAAGTGTTACGTAGATCAACATCGTGTTCAAAATCCATCCTATCACATTGGGGATAAAGTATGGTTACTCATAAATAATTTGCAAACTTTAAGGCCTTGTAAAAAGCTAGAACATTAGAGATTTGGTCCATTCACCATCTTGGCCGAGATTAATCCAGTTACTTTCAAGCTCCAATTGCCAAGTACCATGAGAATACGTCTAGTTTTCCATGTCTCCATGTTGGACCCATATGAGATTTTACTATTGAGAGGGGAGAGACCTAGCCCTTTTCCATCAATCATGAAGAATTCAAAGTGGTGTATATCCTAGATTTGAGAATATCTCACGGAAGGTTGGAGTACCTTGCTCATTGGAAAGGGTATGACATCAGGGATTATACTCGAGAACCTTCAAAGAGCACCAATCAAGGTTGGAAAATTTCATAAGAAAAGTCCAATGAAGGTAAGACAACAGAACATGACTACTCCTCATGAAACTCGTCATTTTAGGGGGAGGTGACATCATGGACAAAGGAAACCATCTTTAATCTCACATTCCATGTGACTTTCTATATCTCATGATTAGCCCAGAATTGGAAGAAACTAATGCTTATATTGTGTCCTCAATGTGCAAAACTCCTAAGATCAAGTGCCTTCTTGATTGATTTTTATATCCAAAAATCATATTTTGAATTCATGACATTATCGATGACATCATCAATTTGTAACCCCCATTGATGAACCACCCTTGAAAACCTATATAAGGAGGGTTTGGCCACATACAAACTCAATCTTGCCAATAACAGTCTTTGGAGCTCAAGAACTCGTGATCACCAAGTTAGTGCTCTCCAAGTTCCAGTTCGAGTTCTAGTCTTCTTCTTTGTTCTAGTCTTCTCAATTCTTGTATCTTGGACATTTTGTGTTGTCGTGTTGTAATCTCATAATACAAAATCTTGTTGAGTTATTTCTTGTATCTAGTTCATCTCCTTGAAGGGAGTTCTTGTAACCCAAATATCTTCCTTCATATTGACAGTGCCGGGCTATGTGATCTTATGTATCATCTCTAGTCCAATTATCCATACCTATCAGTCTCGGGGTTTGAGACATCTTGTATCATTTATATATTCTTGTATTATTTTCCCTTCATGGGTGATCTTGTTATCAAAAGCATAATTCCATAATCTTGTCTAGTCTAGACAGATGTCACAATCTAGTGCTCCCCTTACACGATCTTCCCCAAGACCTCCCTTGTAACCACATAAGTTACATGTGCATCTCTCACTCCCACTCGACCCAATTTTACAATGGCATGAGACATATTTCTAGCGATTTCCCTTTGGTTTATGCATGGTGTGTGTATGTGATGTTTAAATTTCTCTCTCTCTCTCTCTCTCTCACACTCTCCATTACTCTCTTGCTCTCTTCCAATTTTCAACTTCCTACTATGGCATATGTGAAAGTAGTAAATCCTAAGAGAAATCAAGTCTCACCAAGGTAGCAACCTTAGTCTCTCTCTCTCTCTCTATGAAAGATTATAGCTGTTATACTATGAATTTTGTGTTGATAGACTTTCTAGAAGGGATAGAGAAAATTGTTCAATATGTTGAAAACGAAATGCAACATGTTGCATTGCAATTATGTTTAAACACCTTCAACAAATATTCCTAACTAACATATGCCCCAATTGTCACGCTAGCAAGAGAATTATTAGAATATAGGTCAAATATAGAAAGACCTTCCATTAAGGATCTCAACTTTCAATCAAATTACAAAAAATAGAGGGCTAAAGTTTGGTCATTGGCTATGCTAGTAAAAAATGCTCAGATTTTTTTCTAAAATATTTTTATATATTCTTGAAGATCTCAATGAGAGCTATCCAACCAATATGATTTATGTGTTTGGTGCCAATGTCTGGATCAAATACTAAACCTTGATTTCAAGGTTTATGTGCAAAGCATATAATAATCTTGAAAAGCAAAAGACACTCATCATAATCCTAATAAAACATGTAAATATAATCCAATGGTCAAAAAGCTTCATGAGGGCCACCTTAAAAACACTAAAGAAGCCAAATTTAGGGATGATGGAAAATCTATCACAAATCAAGGGGACAATATTTTTAAATGTTTTATGAGTTATTGAGAATGTCTATTTATAGATATCATATAAAAAAGCTTGTGGATTTTACTTCATTATGAAGCTCTATATGCATGAGTTGATTGAAGGAGTTTCTTTGACTTCTTCTTGAGAGTGGAAGAAGATTTACTTCAACATATTCAAGGTGTTTAACAACTTCTTTTTGTGAGTATTTTCTTATGTAGTTACTTGAGGAAGTTGTTATTTAGAAGCAAATTCCACTTGAGCCATTTCATCAATCTTTGGAGATTTTAGGGGTTATTGTAATCACAAGCTTCTATATCAAACCTATCATCCATTCTATGTTGTAACTTCTTTTGAGATCTAATGATATATTTGGAGCATAGCTCCTTCTATCTCTCCCATCAAACCTATCATCCATTCTATCTTGTAACTTCTTTTGAGATCTAATCATATATTTGGAGCACAGCTCGTTCTATCTCTCTCATATGGAGTCATCTCTCCATAATACATATTGTGTGTATAGTTCTTTCATATTTACTATCACATCCCTATCTTTAGATAGGTATGCAATACATATTTTGATAATATTCTATTTAAAGTTGAATATTCTTATTTTTAATATTATCATGATTCATTTATGGTAGATCATTGACATTCTTTTTCCGTTTTGTAGGGTATGTCTTGACTCTAAACTCTTGATTCTTGAACTATTATGGTTGATGAGATTAGACCATTATGGAAAGATTGATGGAATTGGTTCCATGGATCAATTCATGGCATGGCTCATAATAATTGCATGCCTTATGGAGATCTCATAGGAAAATGTTGAACCATGAGGTTTACTACACGTGGATTTCATATATACACAATTTATATGCTCACAATGTTGACATGTGCTAGGAACTTAAGGACCATCTCTTACTATTGTGTAAATATTGGAGTAGTTTTGAAAAACACATTGCCTTGGTAAAAGGATATATTTTTTATCCATGTGTGATTTGGTAATTGATTCAAATTTTGTTCCAATTACATTTTGAATATTGACTCTTCAGTGATACATGAACTCATAATTCAATAAATAATGCATTTTCCATCTGCATTTCCTCACAGGATTGTGGTGCTAGTGCATGTGAAAGGGATTGGAACACGTGTACTCTCTACCACACAAAGATGAGGAAAAGCTTATTTAATATGTAGTTAGAGAAGCTTGTATATTACTACTAAAATTTTCACCTTCTAGAAACCACAAGTCACATAACATATATGTGACATGTCATCAATGACCATATTCACATAGAAAAGGTCTTTGATATGTCTTGTATACCTTCACAAGATTTGGACAAGCCATAACATCATAATCGCTCTCAGAGGCATGAATGACCATGAACCATGGATTATGCCTCAACTTCATGGGCCTCTACAAATTTGTAGAGAGGATCATGATATAGATGAGGAGGAGGATGAGGATGGATTATAGATCTCATGAGATATTGACCATGATTCTTGAGGTTAACTCTTGCTTTTTTTCATATATATATATATATATATATATATATATATATTTGGACATGGCTCAATTCTCTCTTACTCTTAGTGATCACCAATTATGCATATATATCTTAGTTTATAAAATTTGGAAGATTTGTATATTAATGTCAATTGATAGTTGATCTAACTGATTATGGATGATGGACATGCAACATGGTGTATTTGGTACTGTGACTTGTCACTGAAGATCTATGTCAAATGATGGTGTGATGGGTCATGCTATATGATTTGAGATAGATCCAATCTTGAGGTAATTCTATCTATTAGGTCTATTGAGTTTTGAATGGTGAACTTACTTATTTGAATCTATAAATGTGAGTGTTGATTTTGAAATATAATCTATCATCTATTTTAATATGATCAATGTGAAATGCAAATCAAGGTATATTTTGCGTATAAATGTTGACTAATATTGCTTATATGTAGTTTTTGATGATTTTTATGCATCTTTAGGAAGTTTCTATGTTTCACATACATAAAACCATGAAGTAAAAATCAAATTTAAAAAAATGATATGTAGATAACTTTATCATAACTTGAGGTTGGAAACTTGATCATGATGATAATCCGTTGCCTAGGATTTTGCCATGTCATTGCTAACCACACTAATTCTTATATGGATTCATCTAGATGTTTACCAATATGTGATTAAAGAAAGGTTAATATAAAATGCTTCCTAAAGTACACTTGATGTTCATCCAATTTTATTTTCCATGTATAGAATTCAAATCCTAAAAGGTTCTCTTCCATATAATCCTTAGTTCATCCTAGAGAACTTGTAAGGATTATCTCCTCTTTCATCCAATTCATTTAAACAGTGAAAGCTTAAGAGAATTTAAAGATGATATGCGTGAACACATTTAGTTGAGTTGGCTTTAATTAAGACATTTGTAGTTTTTTTTTCATAGTAAAATCTCAAACGTTTGTCTAAGTCTTGGACAGGTGCATCTTTCCGCTCAATAATTTATCTACGTAGGCTAGCCATAATATGGTCCTTTAGTTATCCTATTCCCTTTACTTTAGCACCTATTTTTATGAACAAATGTTTTTTCTTAGTATCCAAAATAACCTTAATTCACTTGTTAGATGTGATCACCAAGCCGTTTTGATAATAATTTAGCTAGAATCTTAATATCTCTTCTAACATTAGACATTTATCCATGACATTTGTATGTATTACAAAAAAGATTATGAGAATTCAATATGTAAAGTAAATGAAATGTTTGTTGCATCAACAACAAGAATGAAAATAATTTAAATTTCTATAGAGACCTTAAGGTGAACTAGATATTACAAATCGCATATTATTAATGTTTTAGTTAAAATAACTAAAGGATCTTGTTATCTTGAAGAGATAGGTCTTGGCAATTTCCTTGAACACGGGAATACTTTTGGTGAGATGCATGCACAAACTTGCAACAATCCTTGTACTTCAAGTTGATAGTTGATGTCCCCAACTAGAACACAAGTGTTTATCTAGTTCTTGATAAAGTTGAACTTTTTGGTATGTTAGAAGCATGGATAAATATTTTCTAATTGATATGGTTTGAAAGTAGAACTTAGTTAGACACGTGGAGGTGTGTACTTCAAGTCATTGAGGAACTCAATAAAAAATATTAAATTACAAAAACAAACATTCCAAGGATAAAATATTAATGAAGATACTTAATCAAGTGACTTTTTGAAGGGTACCTAGATGCATGGAAAATGGGAAATTCGTTGCTTACCATTGCTCATTAGAGTTATGCACCATATAGTGCATGTTATTCACCAAACATACACTCAAGAATTGATGAAAAGAGATTAATTAAGACTTATTTCTAAATAAAATATCCTCCATATTATAACAATGAGATATGAATGCAAAAGACATGTGGCATATCAGAATTCAAATATATTATATAAAAAAGAAATCTTTTTGGTTTTTTTAGCCTATAATAAATAGAAAAATGACGTTGGATTTAAGAAAAACATGTAAGATGCTAAGAGTTTCCCACTTTCTCAACTAGGATTTAAGCCATATTATACATAGCACACTTGCCACTTTTGCATTTCACAAGGATGCATCATAGTGTGATCTAGAAGATACACAAAGCCAACCTATTATGACAGCATTTGGGTAATTCTCTTTATGTTTGATTAAAAAATTATTTTCATATGAATATATGTATATAATATACATAAAATAATATAGATATACCAAGGTAGCTTTTATTGATAGAGGAAGAAATTAGAACATGTGCAAACATATTTAGTGTATTATTCATGATCTACATTATGGAGAGGTGAAAAGCCAATTCAATTTGAAAGAGGCATCAAACATCAATGTTATAAAGAAGCATAGAAGTTCAAGAGTGGTACTATTCATTCAGATGGTAGATGGAATCTAGTAGATAAGCCAACGTAATAAAACATTATTGGCATTTAATGGTTCTAAAAGAAGAGGTTTAAATTTGATACTATCTTGATAAAAGCCTGATAAAGTTCTTAGATTTGAGAGTAAAAATCCAATAGTAATGGAGTTCATAAACAATTCCATGTTATTCGTCCTAACATTCAACTTTGAATGCGCAATATTGCTGCCTGTCTTGTATGTAGAATATAATTTTTAAAGAAAATTCATCCTTTTATTATATAGGCTGGTTCTCTAAATATATATATATATATTTGGTATGCTATGTTTTGATATATAGTCTTTCAATAAAAGCACACACAAAAAATATCTATTCTATCTTCATGCATGTACATATTCTTGCATACATGCATGCACACATACATACTTACATACATTTAACACACAATCACACATATATACATACATACCACATACAAACAAACATACATATACATACACACATACATGCATGCATACATACATAAATACATACATAAATACGTACATACATACATACATATATGCATACATGCATACATACACACATACATGCATAGATATGTATATCTGTATATACTTATGCATATACATATAGAAACACATGTACACATGCATGCATGCATGTATGCACTGATAGATTCATTTGATCAAAGAGGTTATTCTTATTCTATTTTGAATAGGAACCTGTTTCCCAAGGGATAGAAGGAGACTCGACAATGCATTGGCATAGAATAATTATTGTCAAGTATTGTGCATGATCTCCAAAATAAATGTCTCAAGGATGTGAGGGGTCCAGACCGATGTTTTTACAAATTTTGAATAAGGCGCTTTAAGAAACAAGAACATTTCATAGTTTCCAAATATAACAATTTATTCACATCTGCATATGATCCTAGAAACTCCAATCACCACCCCATCATGATGGACGTAGAGTCTGAGACCATGTTTCTATTTTCCGCTTAGAGCTGGCCAATCAAATAACCTAAAGAAACTTTCATCCCCCAACCACTTTGTTTGTTGAAAGTACTAAACTTTATGATACATTTCGTACATAAGGTTATGTGTTGAAGTCAAGAAACAACGTTCAATTTCATGGATCACTTCTTTTAAAGGTCTAGCCACTGATTATATTCTGAAATTTATCTCCAGAGTATTCTTTTGAAAGATGGGCTGTTTTGTCCTACGTGTTTCTGAATGAGACATATACCATCTGGGAACTTCTAGGGATGAAAAACATATGCTACAATTTATGATCTAATAAAAAAGCGTCTACCATACCAGCACAGGATATGTTTCCTTGCTTGCACAAAAAAGTTTTTTTTTTTCTTTTTTAATATGTGCTTAACTGTCATTCCTCATAATTTTGAGGGTAGATATAAGAATATAGACCACCTAAAACAGTAAATGTGATCCTATTATTCTTCTCTACAGGACCAAAAAGATATCATTTTTTAACTGATCTAATTAGAAGAACACTGGGTTACACATCGTGAGAGCTTTGAAATGGACTGACAACTTTTATATGGATTCATTACGTGCTGGACAAAGAGTATATGGATATTCCAGTGATAT
>CM035443.1:50462613-50482613 GCA_020310875.1 Ceratopteris richardii
TTTCTTTGACTCATGGGCCATCTTTTGTCTAAGAATCTTGGGTATATGAGCGTACACTTCATACCCAGAAACTTAAAGATGATCATAATATGGTCGATTTCGATTCCATAACTCTTGTGCTATTTTTAGACCTTTGACAAAGTGTTAGTTGAAAGGTTAATCACATGACATATGGTCTTACAACTAACAAGTGTTCTTTCTATGATAAAAACAAAGGACAAAGTGAGCAAACATTTCTTCCTTTTGCAATCACATATTGCTCTTTGATTTCCAAAATGTGTGAGCATATAGAACCACCTTGTAACAAAAGGTCATCAAGTTGAGCAACTGACATTAGTCTATGTGATAAATGTTGGGAGTGATGGTTGGATGCACTCAAGAGATTGAGTTGGTGCTGCTATACCTGCTTCACACCAGCCCTCCTTTGATTCCAGATATGCTTAGTACACACCTTGAGCTTTCAAATGATACAAAGAAACCATATATGTACTTTGCAAATGATTTGTGTAGTGATCAAACCAAAACAGTTAACTTGGTTCCTTCACAAGTCCAAAAACTTGCTATTTTTGTAATGATACCTGCTCAGTGTTATGCTCAGTGTGACCAGCACACTTGCAATTGAAACAATTCCTTTTGGAGGAATTAAAGTACCTTAATAAGCTACCATTTGCAAGTGGAATGAAAAGAAATGATAAACCACATCCAGAGAAATTGATTTAGCAAATTTAGGAGCACTCTCGACTTTTTAGGAGTTGTGCAGAACAATACCAGTGGCTACTTCGAGCGCAATTTCTCCCAAATGGCTGAATGAAATCTTCTGAAATTTTTTATGCTTTTAGAAGACCTTGCGCTGGTTCAAAGGAGCTCTTAAGCTCTTGATTTGGTTCAGTGAACATTGAGAAATGTTTTTTGGAAGTTGACAGACTTGAAGTAGAAAACACAGAGAAATAGAGATAGTGAATGTGTATACTTCTATTGATTAATATGTTTGTACAATCTCATTAGCATGACAAGCATAGCTAATTGAAGTCTGGTGGTGTAGGCTATGAGGTAGCACTCACACACAATAAGTTACAATGACAAAATGCCTCGGGGAGTGAGCTGGAGTGACATGACTAACCGCGAGTTTTTTCTTTCCATTTTTATATGAGTTGAGTCATCATTTGAATTTGAAATTCAAATGTAGGCTCCCTAGAATATCTCTGCTAAAAGTAGGGAGATATTCTCTCCATTAACTCAACTAAGAATCCACGACTAATCAAGTTGGTAACTGATTTCAAGTAGATGCCAAGTCACTAAAACGTTTACAATGAAAGTAAAAGTAATAAATCATAGGTATGGGTTCCTATGCCATTTCCTTCAAGTGAAGCCTTGATGAGATTTGTCCAAGCTAATCTTCCAAGGTTCCAAGCCAAGTGTGAAGGCTTGAAATGCACCAACAGCTCCCCCTCAAGCCAAGCACTTTGGCTTAAGTCTTCATCTTCAATCTTCAATTACTTCCTGCAATCCAATCATGGATTTGAATCTGCATAGCTTGTTTCCATCCAATGCTTTAGTGAGTAAATCTGCACATTGCATATTAGTGGACACATATGTCAATTGAATCTCTTTGCTAAGCAACTTCTCTCTCACATAGTGGTAATGAACCTCTATGTGTTTGGTTCTGGCATGATATATTGGATTAGCTGCAAGGTGAAGAGAGCTAGTGTTATCTCCAAATATGATTGGTGACCTTGTATATAGGCCTAACTCTGTATATAGAAGCTTCAACCAGATAGCTTCTTGAAAGGCATTGGCAAGCCCTCTATACTCTGCTTCAGTGGATGACAATGTCACTGTGGGTTGTTTCTTGGTTGACCAAGAAATAGGCTTATCTCCTGCAAAACAAATGTAACCTGATGTGCTCCTCCTATCATCCTTGCATCCTGCCCAATCTGCATCTGAATAAACCTTAATGTCAATATCTGATGTATAAGGAAAGTACAAACCATGGTTCTGAGTTCCCTTCAAATACTCCAAGATCTTCTTTGCTGCCTCTAGGTGAGGTATCCTTGGTTTGTGCATGAATTGACTAAGCACACTAACTCCATATGCTATGTCAATTCTTGTCAAGGTAGCATAGTTCAAACTTCCTACCATGCTTTGATATCCTGTGATGTCTTGGACTTCTTCCCCTTCATGAGCACTTAGCTTTAGGTTGACCTCCATTGGAGTAGTTGAGACTTTAGCATCCTGCAAGCCAAACTTCTTGATCATATCCTGTACATACTTCTTTTGAGTGATATATATACCTGAGTTGGTGTAGACTAACTCAAGACCTAAGAAGTACTTCAATAATCCAAGATCATTGATCTTGAATTCTTTCATCATCTGTCCTTTGATGTGTCTAATACCATTGACATCATTGCTTCTAATGATGATGTCATCA
Source organism: Ceratopteris richardii (assembly GCA_020310875.1). Classification (NCBI taxonomy): domain Eukaryota; kingdom Viridiplantae; phylum Streptophyta; class Polypodiopsida; order Polypodiales; family Pteridaceae; genus Ceratopteris; species Ceratopteris richardii. The sequence continues at coordinate 50,465,042 of CM035443.1, forward strand.
ACATAAACACACTAGTAGATTATCTCTGTACTACTTCTCTTTATGAACAGAGAAGTATCAGCTTTACTCATCACAAATCCTTGGTCTTGGAGGTAGGTTGTCAACCTGTAATTCCATGCTCTAGGTGCCTGCTTCAAACCATATAGAGCCTTCTTCAATTTACAAACATAGTTTACCTTCTTGGGGTCTTCATAGCCAGGTGGTTGTGACATGTAGACTTCTTCAGATATCCATCCATTCAAGAAAGCATTCTTGACATCTAATTGGTACATGTTCCAATTTTTGGATGCAGCTACACTCACCAATATTCTGATAGTTGGCATCTTAGCCACTGGAGAAAATGTCTCCTCATAATCAATGCCTTGGGTTTGTGCAAAACCCTTGGCTACCAACCTAGCTTTGTACCTGTTTATTGTTCCATCTGAATTCCTCTTTAGCTTGTAGATCCATGTGGATCCTATCACCTTCATAGAGTCCTTCTTGGGTATCAAGTCCCAAGTATCACTCTCCTTGAGAGCTTCCATTTCTTCATCCATAGCTCCTTTCCATTCTGGTTTGGTGATTGCTTCTTCATAGGTACCTGGTTCTTCATTCAACAAATCCTTTGCAAGATATACAGAATGTTTAGTTACAAGTGATGTGTCATACCCAAATCTGATTGGTTTCTTCTTTTCTCTCTGAGATCTCTTTGCTTGAGTTGAGGATTCTGGTGCATCCTCTAGCTTCTTCATCTTCATCTTTCCTTTGGACTTCCAAGCCTTGAATTCTTCAAGGTTAATTGTATCATCATCATCTGAGCTTGATTCATCTTTCTGAATTGGTTCCTCCTTGGTGAGCTTTGGGAAATCTTCTTCCATATCATAGGGTAGACTAACCTTCTTGCATTCATTCTCATACCATGAGTCATTCTCATCAAAGATGACATCTCTGCTTACCTTGAAGCCTTTGTTTGTTGGGTTGTAGAATCTGTATCCCTTTTGGTTCAAATCATAACCAATGAAGATGCACTTTTCAGCTTTAGGATCTAGCTTTCCCCTTACCTGTGAGGGAATATGCACATATGCTACACAACCAAAGATTTTGCAATGATCTAGAGAGGGTCTCTTACCATGCCAAGCTTCATATGGTGTCATGCCATCAAGTGATTTGGAAACCTGTTTATGAGATAGGTGGCAGTGGATACACTCTCTGCCCAAAGATAATTTGGCAACTTCTTTTCATTAAGCATAGACCTAGCTGTTTCTACAATGAGTCTATTCCTTCTTTCAGCTGTCCCATTTTGTTCAGGTGAGTACCTTGTAGTAATCTCCCTTTTTATGCCTCTTTCCTGCAAGAAATCTTCAAACTCATTGGAGAAGTATTCTCCTCCACCATCTGACCTTAGCCTTTTCAAGCTTCTTCCTGTTTGATTTTCAACAAGTGCAAGATACCTCTTGAAACAATTAAACACTTCATCTTTATGTTTCATAAAGTATAAGATGGTCCATCTGCTATAATCATCAATGAAGGACACATAATACCTTGAACCTGAAATGGAAGGGTCCTTGCTAGGTCCCCAAACATCTGTGTGTACCAAGTCTAGGTAGTCTTCATGCATGAAACCTTTCCTTGAATATGGCAACCTGTGAGACTTACCAAACTGACATGCTCCACACTTGTAAATCATGTGTTGCTTGGACACATTAGGTATTCCAAGCACACACTGATCCCTGCACATTTGCTTTAGGGTTCTTTCACCTATGTGACCTAACCTCTTGTCCCATATTTCTAACTCTGAAAGTGTTTGATCCTTGTAATTATACAAAGCAATGTTCTTGGTGTCTTCTAGCTCAAAAGTAAATAATCTACCTGATTTTTCTCCCTTGGCTATCCTTCTGAATCCATGTCTTGGGTCCTCCACATATGCTCCATGTTGTGTGAATCTGACCTGCAAACCTTTCTCCACAATCTGGCCAACACTCATTAGATTCTTGGTGATGGTTGGTACATAGAGTACCCTGCTCAATAGATTCTGGTTACCATCACATGTCTTTACATTTCCAATCTTTACAACAGAGTGTTTAGTATCATCACCTGTCTGTACCTGATGTTTGCCTTTGGGTTCTTCCAAATCAGAAAGTAGTGCCACATTGCGAGCTACATGGTTAGAACATCCTGAGTCAATAAAAAATAAATGATCATCATTTGTACCTGCCTTGGAGGTCATATTCATGATCAATAGGGAGTCATCTTGCTCCTCTGTGTAATTGTTGTAATCTCTTCTATTTCTGAATCCACCTTGGTAATTACCATTGTGGTTGTGGTTGTAATTGTTGTTGTATTGATTGTTGTATCCATTGTAGCTTTGATGTTGGTTGAATCTGCCTCTCCCTTGAGAGTATCCACCTCTTGAGTAGCCTCTTCCTCTCTGATTCTTGTAGTTCTTGTAGCATTCATCTGTGGTATGATTGGACAATCCACAAATGTTGCATGGTGATGAGTTGTAGGGTCTCCCCCTACCTGACTTAGCTCCTCTTCCTCTTCCTCTTGAGGATCTACCTCTCTCTGCATAATTTGCTTGGGAGGTAGAACCTTCTTCATCCTGTTTCTTCCCTTTACCTTTATCCTTAACCTTCTTATCAGTATAGAGAGCAGAGGGGTTGTTACCTTTTGATTGATCTCCTGCCTTTGTAAACTTTGCTTCATGTGTGAATAGTTGGCCCATGAGTGTTGTGAGATCTGGGGTATGCATGTCCATATAGAGGTCCATTGCAGTGGTGAAACTTTCCCACTTATCATCTGCCTTGAGTCCATTTGTTACTTGCCTGACTATTTGCTCCTCTTCAATCTCCTCTCCAATGCTTGCTAATTGGTCTGCCACATCTTTAATCTTTGTCACATACTCTAAGACTGATTGCTTGGGCTGCTTCCTAAGGGTTGTGAATTCAATCCACAGTTGATTCTTCCTAGCCCTTGTGTTGGAAGAAAAGTATGTTGGCAAGGTTTCCCAAGTCTCTTGGGAAGTCTTACAATTCCTTACATGAGGTAAAAGAAAGTAAGATATAGAGTTAAGAAGGTAAGACCTTCCCACTTATCATCTGCCTTGAGTCCATTTGTTACTTGCGTGACTATTTGCTCCTCTTCAATCTCCTCTCCAATGCTTGCTAATTGGTCTGCCACATCTTTAATCTTTGTCACATACTCTGAGACTGATTGCTTGGGCTGCTTCCTAAGGGTTGTGAATTCAATCCACAGTTGATTCTTCCTAGCCCTTGTGTTGGAAGAAAAGTATGTTGGCAAGGTTTCCCAAGTCTCTTGGGAAGTCTTACAATTCCTTACATGAGGTAAAAGAAAGTCAGATATAGAGTTAAGAAGGTAAGACCTTGCCAAAGCATCTTTTGCACACCATTGGTTGAGCCTCTCATGTTCATCCTTTGTGGGTAGTCCTCTAAAGGGCAATTCCTCATCTCTTGATATGTATCCAAATAAGCTCCTTCCTTGTAGATAGGTCTTCATCCTTAGAGACCAAGCTTGGTAGTTGTTTCTGTCCAGTTTGTCAATGAATGAAGGAAAACCATCTCCCATGTTTACCTTATTTGCTCTAATACCACTGTTGGGAGTGATGGTTGGATGCACTCAAGAGATTGAGTTGGTGCTGCTATACCTGCTTCATACCAGCCCTCCTTTGATTCCAGATATGCTTAGTACACACCTTGAGCTTTCAAATGATACAAAGAAACCATATATGTACTTTGCAAATGATTTGTGTGGTGATCAAACCAAAACAGATAACTTGGTTCCTTCACAAATCCAAAAACTTGCTATTTTTGTAATGATACCTGCTCAGTGTTATGCTCAGTGTGACCAGCACTCTTGCAATTGAAACAATTCCTTTTGGAGGAATTAAAGTACCTTAATAAGCTACCATTTGCAAGTGGAATGAAAAGAAATGATAAACCACATCCAGAGAAATTGATTTAGCAAATTTAGGAGCACTCCCGACTTTTTAGGAGTTGTGCAGAACAATACCAGTGGCTACTTCGAGCGCGATTTCTCCCAAATGGCTGAATGAAATCTTCTAAAATTTTGTATGCTTGTAGAAGACCTTGCGCTGGTTCCAACGAGCTCTTAAGCTCTTGATTTGGTTCAGTGAACACTGAGAAATGCTCTTTGGAAGTTGACAGACTTGAAGTAGAAAACACAGTGAAACAGAGATAGTGAATGTGTATACTTCTATTGATTAATATGTTTGTACAATCTCATTAGCATGACAAGCATAGCTAATTGAAGTGTGGTGGTGTAGGCTATGAGGAAGCACTCACACACAATAAGTTACAATGACAAAATGCCTCGGGCAATGAGCTGGAGTGACAGGACTAACCGCGAGTTTTTTCTTTCCATTTTTATATGAGTTGAGTCATCATTTGAATTTGAAATTCAAATGTAGTCTCCCTAGAATATCTCTACTAAAAGTAGGGAGATATTCTCTCCATTAACTCAACTAAGAATCCACAACTAATCAAGTTGGTAACTGATTTCAAGTAGATGCCAAGTCACTAAAACTTTTACAATGAAAGTAAAAGTAATAAATGATAGGTATGGGTTCCTATGCCAGTTCCTTCAAGTGAAGCCTTGATGAGATTTGTCCAAGCTAATCTTCCAAGGTTCCAAGCCAAGTGTGAAGGCTTGAAATGCACCAACAATAACTGAGGTACATGGCCTACATTATGCATAGTGAACTTTAAAACATCAATGAACTGCACAATCACATCTCCAATCCCAACAACCTCAACCTAATTAGAGCCACAATGTCTCACTCTACTATTTCTTGTACTTTAGAGCTAGACTCTCCAATCATTTTTGTCTAAAGGAAATAACAATTTTAAGCACTTTAAATTATGAATCTAGGAAGTATTCTAAGACCACAACATCTTCCTCATTGATGGAATCCAAGATTGGTTCACAAGATCAGTTTCAACAGAGGTTTCAGAACTTTTATGGAAAATTTCAACTTTTCTTGTAAGTAAAGCTAGAAGAAAGCTTTTTTAATGATTCTTGTCCTAGAGTGTGTACTTTTTCATAAGGAAGAGATTAATAACATCAAAATTTTATTTTAGTACCTTTACCATAGAGATGAGACAATCGGGATTTTGAGGGAATCGTGTAGTCAACTTGAACAACACTTTGCAAGATTGTAGACTCATGATGATGAAATAGACTTAGACTAGTATAATTGATCAACAAGACACTTCCATGATAAAAACTCAACAATTCATCAACAATACCATGAAAGCTAAAGGATGAAATCTGGAGAATAACGACAAGAGCTCTCAAGTTCTCATTAATCTACCAAACACAAAATGATTATCTTCCAAAAATAATTCATAATTTAACTAATACACTTTTTCAAATGTCCTCTGTTATACTTTAAACATATGTTCTCTAAGATTCTAATCGAGTTTTCTATTCACTCGAGAGCTCTAAAAATTCTGAAAAAATGATAAAAGTTACTTCTCTTTATGAGAAAGGCTCTTCCTCATTTTTACAACCATTTGGACTTTCTATATTTACAAAATTACAATTTATCAAAATATTTTTATATCAGAAAGATGTTCTTCCCACATCCTTTCCCTCCTTGCCTTTTGTCATCCTTGATAAAATGTGATTGTTAATAGCACTATTGTCTCTTCTTTCTTTGATAAACTTGAGCCATTAAATCATGGCTCTCCCTCTTTGTGATTTGAAGATCATTGACCATGTCAAAAAGTGCGTTCCTCCATTGTATAGTTTCTGGGGGATTGTGTATAACATCCTTCTTGATGTATTCTGTACATGCCACTTCATAAGCTATCAACCTATATCTCATTACTAGTGAGAGTTTTCCAAAAACCTCTAATTCTCTTTCAAAAAATCCATAATCAAATGCATCTTCAAATATATGTACATAATGGCTCACATAAATACAACTTTGCTATAATAGACCATAAAGTATATTCTATTCTGGGTCTCACTCGAATAAAAACTACATCTGATGGTGATTTGAAACATTTATGCTTAAGAGTTCTTACATCCGTGATAGTAAATGTTTCTATACAAGTGATGATTAGTTTCAAAATCCTAACCAATAATATATAAGCAGTGTTATTGACATCTTTTAGGTTTTCTATCAATGATTTGGTAGTAGTGAGCATGTAGTTTCTAGTCGGCAAATATCCTCTTTTAGGTCCTACAAGTTTTGGGAAATTCAACCACTTTTTGTTGGAGTTAGACGTCTCCGGAAGCACGCAAACAGCACAAGGAAGAAGAAGAAGCTTGGAGCACAACACACAATACTGAATGTATTACTAGAGAATGTACAAAGATAAGTAGCCCATTAGGGCAATAGGCGTATATACAAGCTGGGGAAAAAAACCTCCTAAAGAGGGAAAAAAGTGCCTCGACAGTCCAAGTGTGTTCACACACATCACTACCTAAATATATCAACAAATTTCCCTTGGGAGTGATGCGTTGAACAAGGAGCTTGCACTCATGTATAAGGAAGTGCCAAGCTATGTGGAAATCACTCCACAAAAGGAAGTAAGCCCAAAGCTTTGCGGAAAGCTTCAAACTTCTCCCTAAGCAGAGCCTTTGTGAAAAGGTCTACTATGTTCTCTTGCGTGGGCACATATGCCAAGATGATCTCCCCAGCAGAGAACCTCTCCTTGACATAGTGATAATGCACATCAATGTGCTTAGTGCGAGCATGGAACACAAGGTTCCTTGCAACTGCAAATGCGCTCTGACTGTCAGTGAAGATGGTGGTGGCAGAAGACTGGCCAACACCCAAATCAGCCATAAGGCGTCTGAGCCACACACACTCAAGAGTCGCTGTGAAAGCTGCCCTATACGCAGCCTCACAACTCGAAGTGGCCATAGTAGGTTGCTTCTTGCTCAACCAAGATATACATGAGCTACCAAGCATGAAGCAAAAACCACTTGCGGACACACGAGTGTCATAGCAACCAGCCCAATCTGAGTCAGAAAAAGCATGCAAATCTGGTAGTAGTGATTCCCTCTTGGGATAAAACAACCCAAGTAGCTGAGTACAAATCAAGTAGCAAAAGATGCGCTTAACCGCCTTCCAATGCGTGACTCTTGGGCAATGCATAAACCTGTTCATCTATGAGACAACAAACTGAATATCTGGTCGAGTAATGCATAAGTAAATCAAGCATCTAACAATCTGCTGATAGAGAACAACATCAAATGCATCTCCAACATCATGAAGATTCAATCGTAAACCTGTCTCCATAGGAGTGGCAATAGGCTTACAGTCTTCAAGGCCAAAACGCTGCAATAATGTGTCAATATATTTCGTTTGACACAAAGCCATTCCACCATCAACATTCATAAACTGAATGCCCAAATAGTGATGCAAATGCCCTAAATCAGACATCTCAAATGAGGCATGCAAATCAGACTTGACATCAGAAATATGCTTCTCAATAGGACCAATGAGCAGCATGTCGTCAACATAGACAACAATGATCAGAAGCACATCATTAGCAGGCTTAAGATATAAGGTACTTCAGTTGGACTGTTCTCAAAACCATGTGCAACCAGATAGGCATGTATCTTCTCATACCAAGGACGTGGTGCTTGCTTTAAACCATATAATGCCTTCTTTAACCTGCACACCTGGTTTTCATTCCCTTTCTACACAAAGCCACGAGGATGAAAAACATACACTTCTTCATGCAAGTCACCATTCTGAAATGCTTTTTAATGTCCAACTGATGTACATTCCAACCATGATGGGTTGCAAGTGCACAAATGCTCCGAACAGTAGTCATACGGCATGTAGGTGCAAACGTCTCATCAAAATCAATGCCTCTTTCTTGCGCATAACCCTTTGCAACAAGCCTAGCCTTATACCTGTCAACTGTACCATTAGGTTTATGCTTCAGCTTGTATACCCACTTAGTGCCAATATGACAAAGGTGCATCTAATTTGCTGTCACGCAAAGTCTGCACCAGCCATTTTGGCATAGTTTTTCCCTGCTCAATATCAGCTCTCTCATCAACAAGTGCATCATGTAAATCTGCATCAGAAATGGAATGATCTACATCATCATATGAAACCTGGAAAGGTTGAGAAGTTGCCTCATTAGGACTAGCACTAGACTGTCCACCTGTAAAAAGAGGCATCAAAGTATCATACATGTCTTTGGAGCTAAAAGATGTCTCCATAGTACATGAAAGCAATGTTTGAATAGCATCTTCCACAAAGACATCACAGGTAACGAGAATGCGTTTAGTTTGTGGATGATACAAACGATAGCCTTTACTTTCAGAACTGTACCCAACAAAAATACATTTTATTGCCTTATCATCCAATTTTCTATGATGTTGTTCAGGCACAAGTGCATATGCTAAACAACCAAAAACACGCAGATGAGCAACAGATGGCTTGCGGTCATGCCAAGCCTCATATGGAGTGATAGACTACAGCGCTTTAGTGGGACACCTGTTCAGTACATATGCTATACAGATGACAGCCTCAAGCTAGAAACTATGTGGTAAAGCCTGACTTTTGACCATGCACCTCGCCATCTCCATGAGTGACCTGTTCTTTCATTTAGCAACTCCATTTTGTTGAGGTGTATAAGGCACTGTACACTTGTGTTTTATCCCATGTTCAGCCAGAAATGCATCAAAATCAGAAGACATATATTCCCCCCCTCCATCAGAACGGAGGGTGCCCATTTTACATGCTGACAGATTTTCAGCCAAAACCAAAAACTGTTTAAAGCACATGAACACTTCGGACTTTGCTTTGAGTGGATATACCCATGCATGCCTGGAAAAAACATGAATGAAAGTCACGAAGTAAAGGTGATTTCCAAAAGAGGGTGTCTGCATAGGACCACAGACATCACTATGTATAAGCTGCAATTTCTGTGTAGCTCGAACTGAACCATCTTTTGGAAAGGAGGAACGCTGCATTTTGCCCAAAATACAGCCTTCACAAACATGTTTTCCAGGTGCCTTAAGTTTGGGCAAAGAGGACACCATTTCAGATTTCTGCAGGCGTAGCAAACTAGTAAAATTCAGATGACCAAAGCGTGCATGCCAAAGCTTAGCATCTGACATAGCTTGAGAATCGTTTACTGCACATGCTAAATCATTTTCAGATCTTTCATAGTCTATGAGCTTATACAACCCACGACATAAAATACCAGAAGCAATAATAACATCGCCATTTGACAGATCATGAATTGTACATCTGTCATCAACAAATTTCACAACCAAGCCAATCTTGGCTAATGCAGAAACTGATAACAGATTCTTCTTGATCCCTGACACAAATAAAGCATTTGACAAAGTGAAAGAACTACCATCAGTAGTAGTCAAAATGATCTTACCAACTCTCATAACAGGATAAGAGGAGTTGTTGGCACATGTAAGAGTATTCCCTGTAGGGGCAGACTCGAGTGAAGAGAAGAAACTGTGCTGCGAGGTAATATGTTTGGTCGCCCCACTGTCAAAGTACCAAACATCTGAGTCTACTACAGACATGCACTGCTCATGAGAAGATGGGTCAAAACTGCAAACAGTAGTGAACGCCCATTCTTCTTCCTACACAAGATTAGCCGACTCCGTTTTTGGTGTAGAGGCTTCTACAACCATTCCTGCCTCTTTCTTCTTTGCCTCTTTTTCAATGAGTTTTGGACAGTTCTTTATGATATGATCATTCCCTTTACAGTACTTACAAAACAATTTCTGCTTTTCGGATTTTTTTCTCATCTTTGTCTTGGTTCTTCGAATGTGCAGCATTTGCAGATTTCTGCTTACTAGTAGAAGAACTCCATTTTCCTTTGCCCTTTTGACTAGCCAAGAAAGCTTGATCTGCAACACACATAATGGACCTGTTCTGCTTGGACTGATCTTCCTACAACAGAACATATACTAACTCCTCAAATGACAAGGCATTTGGATTGCCTTTCATCATTAATCGAAGAGTAGAAGCAAAACTCTCATATGAATGAGGAAGACCATTCAGAACAGTCTGCACAAGTGAGCTATCTGGTATAAGCTCATCAGTAGAAATCAAGTATTCCCTTAAGTCTTTGATCTTTGTTAGGAAACTGTCCATAGAATCACCTTCATTCATGTGCTCACTCTCCCACTATTTTCGGAGGTAAGCAATACGAGCCTCATTCCTAGCTTCATACAATGTGGTAAGTATATCCCAAGCATCCTTAGTTGTTCTGCAAGAGCGAATATGAGGAATAATGGCACATTTGACAGACAAAGCTATCAATGCATGTGCTTGGGCATCTCTGCCATCCCAACGAATCTGCTTTGTAGTAGGTGCAGTAGAAACAGCAGCACGAACAGGAATCTGCACAATATCATCTTCGACACCATCTTCATCAGCTCCAGCACCTATATTCGGAGTACGTGTTGTTATAGGTGTAACAAGACGTCTTTCAACACCCTGCACAATGTTCCACAATCCTTTTGCAACCAATACATGTCGCATCATATAAGCCCATAATGGGTAGTTGGTACCATCCAACTTATCCTCAACAGCCAACATACGGAATACATCACTGCTTTCAGCCATGGCCCGTGACTAAAATACCTTGATGCAGAAAATTGACTGTATTTCAAAAAGTTGAACAGAACTGCCTAGAGGAGTTCTGCTAAACCTGTAGCAGCTTCGAGACCCTTATATTGGCGAACAGAAACTGGTATATACCTTTGGCACAAAAAGAGAAAATAGCCTGCACAAGCGTTGCGATTATGCATTCGGAGGCCGAAATGAGCTCAGATCGCGATTTTGACACCACATAGCGAAGCTGTTTTGATCTCGGAAACACCCTTAGTATGCTCACCAAAATTCGTATGATTCTGAGACTGAAAACGGAGGAGTGTCGATGGCACCCTAGATGAAGCGACGACCTGCTCTAATACCAATTGTTGGAATTAGACGTCCGCGGAAGCACGCGAACAGCACAAGGAAGAAGAAGAAGCTTGGAGCATAACACACAATACTGAATGTATTACTAGAGAACCTACAAAGATAAGTAGCCCATTAGGGCAATAGGCGTATATACAAGCCGGGGGAAAAAAACCTCCTAAAGAGGGAAAAAAGTGCCCCGGCGGTCCTAGTGTGTTCACACACATCACTACCTAAATATATCAACACTTTTATGGGATTTGATGTTCATTTCTTCTCTTCCAAAAAAGGGGGCTAATCTCTTCTTATTTCATTGGACAAAAAGTTGAATTTATCTTTAAATTTAATGAAGCTTCTTTCCATATTTTCTATAGCCTTTATTTTTGTCCAACCACTTGTTCCTCCATGAGGGATTGGCTTTTGACCTTCATTTCTTCTCTTCCAAAAAGTGGGTTAGTCTCTTCTTCTTGCTATTGGGCAGATGCTAGAAAGTTGGATTTATCTTTAGATGTACTGGAGCTTCTTTCCATATTTTTCCATTGTCTTTATTTATGTCCGATCAGGTGTTCCTACATGAGGGATTGGCTTTTTCAAATATTTGTTTCGTTACTATTGAATCCTCATCATATTCGAGGCATGCATTTGGTGGCACATGTAACCTAGCAAACAAATATTTTTTTATTGTTTCTAATACCATACAAAATGGTATTCCTAGGCCATCTATTGCATAATGATGCTGATCCGGGTTTACTCCATTTTTGAGGGCAAATTTAACAATTTTATTTTCATATTGATCATGCATCTTTCTAATGTATCTAATCATGGCTTCATTATGTGTGAGAAGCTCTTTTATGAATTCATCTGACTTCTTATCCAACTGCTCTAGAGATCTTGGATCTTCATCATACACTCCATGCACAGGAGAGGATATCATAATTGTAATACTTGGCCTTTCATGAATTGCTCTTTGTATGGGTACTTCCTTTAGTTGAATTATTGCATTTTCATTTTACTCTTCAATCTCTTTCAACAAGTTCTCTCTCTATTGCTCCCATATAGCTTTTTCTTTTTCCACTTTCTCATTGAGGGTATTGTATCCTCTCATGGGATTGGTTGCATGCACATTAGCTTGTTTTTCCAATTTTTTGGCATCCTTTAACTCTTTGATTTGAGTTACTCATTGTCTTAACTTCTCTAATTCTTCATTTTGAGCTCCTCAACTTTGTACTTCTTCCTTTATATGGCCTTCTTCCATTAATATGTTATTGATTTCCTCATTAGATTTAGAGAGCAGGTGATATGAATTCTGTAGTACTATATCTTTTGACATCAGCTTCCTGATGTCTTCTCCCGTTTTAGTGATGGTCTCAGTATGCTTGCACTTTTCTTCCAAGAAATTTACTCTATTTTTGTTTTGTAGTACTTTAGTCTCTAGTACAATTGCTCTCTGCAAATATTTTTCACCTCTTCTTTGTTGCTCTTTTAGTTCCTCTTCTACTTTGGTCCTCATTTTTATGGTCCTCTATGACTTTATTAATTGGAAGGATTTTTGAAGTTAGAATACCAATAAGATAGACATAGATCTGACTATCCTCATTCATTATTTTGAGGAAAACGAAAAAATTGAAAATAATTGAGATCTCAAAAAATACTACTCACACACATTTCTATGTCTTGCTTTGTGCTTTGGAAAAGATAAAATATTTATGTACATATATAGAAGTATATACATATATATATATTTGAATTCTTTTCCTCTTCCATTTTCCTGATATTGATGAAGAATAAAAAGATAATACTGAGAGGTCCTAGTATTTCTTCTGATTTCCTTCCCCTGCTAGCTCTTTCTACTAGAATGAAAGGAGCTATTCTTTGTGCATGGGTTTAAGTTTTTTGTGCCTAGTGAATGCATGACTTAGTAGTGTAGCCCTACACATGCATACTTTGATAATGCATCCTCTTTATGGGGTGAACTTGAGGTTCCTTAGCAATGTACTTTAGTGGTTTCTTGATGATAAGGTTTTCTTCTAATTGTACATCTTTTCCTATTTTTTTTGAAGTGTGTTCCATATGTTTGCTGTTGTCTTTCTTCTCCAATACCAAATTGCTATGGCCTTTTGTTTTTCAACTTGTTTATTGTTTTGCTCTTATATATACTTGATGAAGTTTCACGATTCACTTTGGTGATTTCTTGTTTGGGGCTCTATATCTGCTTCATGCTTGTGTTTTGGCCTAACCATCTTCCTTTCTATCTCCATATATGTTTCATCCTCCTATAATCATGATGGAATGTCTCTACTTGCATCATTCTCATTTAATTTTCTTTACTATCATACGAAATCTTTACATGATCTTGTATTGATTCCTTCTTCATATTTTCCTTCAGATGTATTGGATTTTCTTCAAGTGGAAATTTTAAAGCTTCCATCTATAGACTTTGTATGCTTTCATTTGATTTTTTCACATCATCACTCACAAACAATATCTTGATTTTTTTATTGTTAATTTTTATTTGAATCATCACTTTATCAAAATCAATAGATACTCTATTCTCTTTCATCCAACATTGACCTAATATTAATCTTCTAGGCATTAACAATCATACCATTCCTCACATTCTATTGTGCATTTCTTCTATCCTTGCTTAAGAACAATATTTTGGATTGATAATGATGGAATTGTTTGTCCATCAATCATTTTAATTAATTTTGTATTCTACCTTCTCCTTCTCGTGAAGTGACTGAGTACTTCTGAACTGATTATGTTTACTTGAGATCTTGTATCCAATAAGTTACTATATTGAGTGTCCTCATAATGCATAGCAATGATTGTTAGATGTCTTTTTTTTCTTTCACACTTTGTATCACACCATTTATTCCCTTGTTTCATTGTGATTCATGATCCTTTCCTTGGCTTCTTATTGAGCCCCTTCTCTTATTTATCCCTCTTCTTGTTTTCTTTTGTATGATTGTTGTATTCATCTCCATTCTTGACTTCTTAAGGGTTTCATATATCTTTTAATTCTACGTCCACTCACATAATTTGGCATAATTAGTGCATCCAAATTCGCCAACTGTGTTCCTCCACTAGGACTGTTCTTATGAATGATATATGGTCTATGTCCCCTTTTTTTGAATTTCCTATTATATTCCTTGAGTGTATATGCTAAGACTAGGACTCCTTGTAAAATCTTTTCCTTGATGTGTATGTTAGGGTAAGACTTTTGTCCTTTTTTTTAATCCACATATATGCTTATCACTGCTTGCATTCTAGAAGTTTCGAACTCTTCTAACACCAAAATTCTATTAGATAGTTCATATCTAGTCCATTGTAGCTGGATCCTTATCCTTAAAGTAGGTATAAGGAATTCCATTGGTAGAACTAAATTTTGTGCATAGATTAAATTGGAAGGAGTAGTTCCCATTGAGGTTTTACATGCTACTCTATATACCCATAAGACATGGTGTAGTTGCATATCCTAATCCATTCTTTTGGTATTCATAAGTTTGGAAAGCACAATCTATAACACTTTGTTTGTACTTTTTACAAGACTATTGGCTTGAGGGTGAGAAGCTGCAGATTTTCTATGTGTGATTGTAAATTGATTTGTCAGGGTTTCAATCACTTGATTGAAGAAATTAGTCCCCCTATCACTTACCAACTCAATTGATAATCCATATATGGTGATAATGTATGCATATAAGACTTTTGTAGTTGTACAAGAATCATTTTTTATAGTGCCTTTGTCTTCAGCCCGTTGCAAATAGCCTATGTCGACTAAAATATATTTTGTATGTGAGTTTTTAGTTCACGGATTTATAGATTCAATGAAGTCCAATGTCCATTTTCTAAAGAATGTTGCAGATATCAAAGGTTTAAGGGGCATTACATCTTTCCTAATTGGTTGCCTTGTTCTTTGGAAAATATCATATCTCTATGCAAAGAGTTTTGCACATGGACATAAGGTAGGGCACCAAAATCTTGAATATAGGACTATTGTGGTAGTTCTCTCATGAGAAACATTACCTCTTACTATAGCTGATTGAGACATCTCTAATATTTCTAAGTATTTTTCTTCATGCACACATATTCTTAAGTATCCATCCATACCTTTTTCTTATAGATGATTGTTGATGGGTAAAAAGTCTTTAAGTTTTAGTTCTTGCATATTTATTGTGTTTTAATTTTCTTCTTTTGAATTCTTGAGATTATCTTCCTTCAATTGTTCCATAATATGAGTACTCCACCTAGGATTCTCGTGGAACCAAAACAATATTATCAATTCACTTTTATGATCTATTTGACATTTTTCACCTTGAGCTATGTGTATTTGCACATCCTTTTGATTGGTTGGCCAATGAACCCCCATCCTTACTAAATTATTTAAGGTCAAAACCTTTGAAGAATGTAAACATGAATTCCAAAGATGTTCCTTCTTTAAACAAGTGCCATGTTCCTCTTCGGGAACATAATATTCTATTACTCTAGTATTATTCACACGGTACAAAAGTCTTGATAAAAGAATAGAGTTTTTGCTTTGCAAAACTAAGTGTCTGGTAATAACTTTGACAAGTTTGATTAAAGCTTCTTCTTTTTTTTTCTATATCATTTGCTATCACTATTTTTCTATCTTCTTCTCCTTCTCGAGCTATCACAATATATTTTGTTTCTTCTTAGTTGTCATAGGATTCTCTTTTCTTCTTTTCTCTCCTAGATTTCAAATTGAGCAATAAAATCTCCTCAATTTCCTAAACTTAGGTGCATCATCAAATTTTCATTCTTGTTCCTTCTTAGCTTTTGATTTTTGCATGTTTTGAATTACTTTATGAAATTTGTTGTTCTGTCTCCTCTTGGTGTTTGAAGTTATTATATTTTCTTGAAATTTTACTCGTGATCACATCTCTAGCTTGCACTTCATCAACGTATGAGTTTTTATTGCTAATTTCATGGATGTGTTCCTCTCTTTTGGATGCAAAATTTCCTTCCACAATTCTTATCATTCTCAATCCTATATAGAGAATATCATATCCTTCATGATTTTGAAACTTGATTCCCACATATTCTTCATTTGCTACATGTAAAGTAGATAGTATCTCACTCCATCCATATGGTTCAAAATCTTCATCATTAAACATTTGAGGTATGTACCATGTATCTTCTATCTTCCTGTCATTTATGCACTCCTCTTTTCTCAATCGAAATCTTTTTGGTAAGTTTCTATTTGTGGAAACACACGTCAAAAGTGGTGCTTCATTTTCCTTGCTTCCTTTAGACTCAATCACACTTCCATGTTCATGATGTACTTTGTTCCATTCTCTTGTTTATAATAACTTCTTCTTCCCATATTAACTTTGGTAATATTGATTTTGGAGGTAAGGAAAATCTTTTCCCCAATCTTGAACAACTTGCATTTGATTGATAAAGGGTCTTCCTAGGATTATCTCATAGGAGGTAAGCTATGGAAATTCTACTACTACAAAGGTGTGTTCTGTTTCAATTCCACCGAGTTCTATAATCACTTTCTCCCATATTCCTAGTGGTGTTTCTATGTGTCCATCTTAAAGTTGAAGTTCCATTTTAGTAGAGTGAAGTGGTTGAGACCTCGAGTTTTCCCAAGTTATTTAAGTCATGATTGCTACACCAGCTCCACTATCTAGAATAACATTTGTTTGTTCTTCACCAAAATGGACTGAGAGTATTGTATTTCCCTCTTCCCCTTCACAGTATCTTCAGTTTTATCTATGGATATCTACGTAATTGGTTCTCTATTTGTATCAATACTGGAGATCTCTAATGATTTTGTCAAGAGACATTGGAAGTGAGGGTTTTTCAACATTATTTCTCTTGAAGTCTCTTCGCATAGAATCTTGCAATGATAAAAAATTTTGACTTGCATTTTCAACATGTCCTCCTCTTCTTGTTACCCTCTCTTATATTCAGCTTGTTGCTCATTGTGTGTATGATGTTTTTTTTTTATCTTGTCTTTTAAAAAGTCCTCCCATAATTTTTTCATGTATACTATCTTTGTTTATAGTTGGATTTTTTTGTATTTTCTTGCTCAATCAATTGCTAGGTTTTTCGTATTACTTCTTACATAACACCATTGTTTCTTCTTCCAATTCAGGCATAGGGTATAATTTTTCTTGATCCGCAATACTTGGTCCTTCCTCTAGTCTTGCTTCGTATGCCCTTATTAAAGTTTCCAATTGCTTTGATAATTTTTGTATATGGCTACAATTATGATTCTGTGTTAACTCTAAATCTTGCATTGGCTTTTGAGTGTTCTTCTTTGTCTTTTTTTCTATATCTTCTAATTTCATCTCCCACTTTTCCTTTTGTTTAGCTCTCCTCTCTTTCCTTGAACCATTTTTCTCAATTCACTTCTATCCTCTTCTAGTGTTATTTTTAGTTGTCTTGCCTACGCTCTTCTCATTACTTCCATGGGTGTTACATGGATTTGCTCTTCTTCTATAGTCTCTAAAATTCCTATTGATTTTAGAGGAATGTGAGAGTTTTTATTTTGTTTTTCTAGATTTTTTGGGCAATCTTTAATCAAGTGGTCTCTTCCAAAATCCCTACACTAAGCTACTTCTACTCTCAAAGTAGGTGGTTGAGTGCATTGTTTGAAGAAATGGTCTTCCCCACACC